>OZJO01010897.1:0-15430 GCA_900406225.1 Acrobeloides nanus | reverse complement strand
AAAAAAGTGATAAAATAGCGATTTTTCTGAGATTTGGGGTTAAAAACCCCGTTTTTTGCCATTTTAAGGGGCTTTTATGGGTCAAAAAAATTTTTTGACGCCGGAATCGTGGTTTTCAGTTATTTTTACCCCTAGAAATGATGTTTTTAGAAAAAAAATTTTTTCGAAAAAATGGCCCTCAAAAGTTTCAAAAGTACGGTTTTTTTGCACCACCCTGTAAATAAAAAAGTTTTCTGACAGTAGGGGTAATTTTATACGAGGAATCGATTGCACGCATTCCCGAAGCGAGTCAAGGAAGCGTTTTCACGGTTCGGAAGTGCGCGTAATCGATCCCTCGCCTAGAAAAACCTAAGAATCGACGGTTTTCTCATAAAAATCCAAAATTTTTGATTTTCGCTTCAAAAAAGATTGAAGCAGGGTCAGAAAACATTTTCTGCTTCGGGAATGCGCATGCACTCCATGAAAGTGGGTTCGTAGTCTTCTCTCGATGTAATAGTCTCTCTTGTTGTGGATTTTAGAAATATTTTTATAAAATTTTTCTGCAGAATGGGCGATCCTGGAGTTCAGGGATGAGAGGGGGGGGGGGGGGGGGGGGGGGGGGGGGGGGGGTTCGCTTCAATACAAATTCACTGTTTGAACGATTTTTTGTTTCGCTTCAAAAAACATTTCCAAAGCAAACATGAATCTCTCATAAATCCAGGGCAATTCTGATATATTCAGATCCGCCGGGGCAAATCTGATTCGCCCGCATATTCAGATTCGTCCGTAACATATACAATTTTCGCCTTACAGAATGTTCGAGTGCGTTCTAACGACTTATATACTCTAACCGAGACTCTTTTTTAAAATTTTTCTTTAGTCATCAACAGACCAACCTTTTTATTCGGAGCTACAAGGTAAAGATACATTAAATAAGTTACCAATTGAGTGGCAAAGGAAAATTCTTGAAACATCAGTTACATTCCAAGGAAAAAAGATAAGCCTAAAGGAACTGATAGATGAACAAAATGAAGAATTAAAAAAACTAATCGACTCTGAAATTATAGTCAAGCTAGTCAGTAATGCCGATGTCGCAATTGGATCCGAATTAGTAGCTTTAGGTGATGAGAAAAATTATTATATAAATCGTTCATTCACTTATCCAACGATTTCGATGGAAATTTTTAAAGAAAGTCAAGGCGAGTCACAACACAGAAATCAAGATTTACTAGTGATTAATGGCATAGATAAAACAAGCCTTGGCGATTTAGTACGAAAGAAGGATACAATCTGCTCGTTCCAAGAATATCACCCCGATACAAGTGGCCATATTAGATTTGTTATTCTTGATGATAGTCAAGCAGCAGAACAGTTTAAGAAATTATGTCAACTACAACCGAACATCCATTGGCTAACGAGCGACTCAGGTCGACTAGTGTGGAATCGATCACAAGGGTCTTTATCTAATTTACGTAAGCACATAAAAAAGGACAATAAAAAGCATGCAGAAGATGAATGGTTGAAGGATACAAACGAACACAAAGTGATCATCATTTCTGATACAGCAGGAATGGGTAAGTCGACAGTGCTGACTAATTTGGCACAAAAAATAAAAGAACAGAACCCAGACTTATGGATAGTCAGAATTAATTTGAATGAATACACGCATGAGCTGGATAAAGAGAAAGAAAAAGACGATTTTCAAGCACATGATATCAACGAAACCACTAATATGGCCATTCAGTTTCTAGAAAAAGATATTTTAAAACTTTCTACTCCTTTAGAACGAGCATTGTTTAAAACACACTTCAAGAGTAAAACTAGCAAGCTGATCATAATGTTTGATGGCTTTGACGAGATCAGCCCAGATTACAGAGAAACGGTGATTAATCTGATACGAGGCCTAAGAAATAGCACTATCAAACAGATTTGGGTTACTACAAGACCTACTGAAAAAAATGTATTAGAAGAGCAGCTGCAACACCTTTCTTTCACATTAGAGCCTTTTTCTGAAAAAAATCAAATTGATTTTTTAACCAAGTTTTGGCAACAGAAGCTAAATATAACTGATCAAACTCAACTCAAACAGTTTGAAGTCTATGCTGGAGCATTAATAAGATTACTAGCTAGATCAATTAGCGATCAAGATAAAGAATTTACCGGAATTCCATTACAAACTAGAATGTTGGCCGAAGCTTTTGAAACAGACTTAGAAACATTTTATAAGTCAAATCAAGCTGAATTGCCGGAAAAAATGGGTTTAAATGATTTATATGAACGCTTTTTAAAGAAAAAATATGAGATTCAGCAAGAAAAAAGTAAATTAGATATTAGCCAACCAAACGTAAAAGCCCAGAGTGAAACAGGGTACTCGAAATTTATAGAAAAGCATGCAAACTTAGCCTTATATGCGTTATTTCCAGAAAACAAGGTGGAAGTGTTACTATGTGAAAAATTTTATCAAGAATTTAGCAAAGAATGGCCAAAATTAGCTAAAGTTAACGAGAATAATAAACAGTTACTTTTTGAGGATAAGAAACAAAAACTGTTATCTTTTATCAATGATATAAAAATAAGTAAAATGAATAATGGAATTATTGATCAAATCGTTGAAGATAAACTTCACTTTATTCACAGAACTTTTGCTGAATACTTAGTAGGGAAGTTTTTGGTAGCTAGTCTAGACATTGAGACAATATTTGAGTTTGTGCTGAAAGAAATTCTTATGCAACCAGAATATCAAGTTACTAGAGCTTTTCTTAATGGTCAGTTGCCGGAATCTTTACCAGAAAATACTTTGGCACGATGTGGAAAACAGATAGAAAGATTATGGCAATCAGATCAGAAAAAACTTTTTAATCAAAAAGGCAAGACGCTTTTGCACCTATCAGCTGAAGAAGGTACTGTCAAAATTATCACATTTTTATTGAATAGTCTAAAAGGACATGAAAAAATTCTAAAATCTCTATTGGAAGCCACTACTACTGATTATAGGGAAACAGCCTTACATTTAGCTGCTGAAGGGGGTTACTTGGATGTTGTCCAATGTTTGGTGGAACATGGCGCTGATGTTAATGTTAAAAGCGATGGTGGCTGGACGGTGCTGCACTCGGCAGCTCGATGGGGTAACTTAGATGTCGTCCAATGGTTGGTGGAACATGGCGCTGATGTTAATGTTAAAAGCAATGGTGGCGAGACGGTGCTGCACTGGGCAGCTCGAAGGGGTAGCTTAGATGTCGTTCAATGGTTGGTGGAACATGGCGCTGATGTTAATGTTAAAAGCGATGATGGCCGGACGGTGCTGCACTCGGCAGCTCAATCGGGTAGCTTAGATGTCGTCCGATGGTTGGTGGAACATGGCGCTGATGTTAATGTTAAAAGCGATGATGGCGAGACGGTGCTGCACTCGGCAGCTCGAAGGGGTAGCTTAGATGTCGTCCAATGGTTGGTGGAACATGGCGCTGATGTTAATATTAAAAGCGATGATGGCCGGACAGTGCTGCACAGGGCAGCTCAATGGGGTAAATGGTATCTCGTCCGATGGTTGGTGGAACATGGCGCTGATGTTAATGTTAAAAGCGATGATGGCGAGACGGTGCTGCACTGGGCAGCTCAATGGGGTAGATGGGATGTCGTCCGATGGTTGGTGGAACATGGCGCTGATGTTAATGTTAAAAGCGATGATGGCGAGACGGTGCTGCACTCGGCAGCTCGGGGTAACTTAGATGTCGTCCAATGGTTGGTGGAACATGGCGCTGATGTTAATGTTAAATGCGATGATGGCGAGACGGTGCTGCACTCGGCAGCTCAATCGGGTAGCTTAGATGTCGTCCAATGGTTGGTGGAACATGGCGCTGATGTTAATGCTACTGACATTGATGCCAAGACTCCACTTAATTTAGCTAAAGAACGAAAATACAAAAACATCACTGAATATCTTTAAAAAAAGAGAGTCGAATCCGTATGGCAAGTTAGCACTGAATCAGCTGCGATGGCGGATGTTACTGGGCCAGAGGATTTTGCTGACTTATTTGAGACTGGATTATCTTAAGCTGCTTGGCAATAATTAATCATTTTTTATGCCAACCATTTTTGATGTAAAAAGGATTTATAGCATTTCAAAAGTCCGGAATAAATTTTCTAACATCCTGTATATATTCAAAGCATAACAAAAAGATCGATATAACTATTTATTTTCAAAATGGCCTTTCTGCTTTGAATGGTCGATCAAGACTTTTCGATCGACATTTCGGTCAAATGACGGAAGTGAAGATCATCTTATTCATTGCTTCAAGAATGTGTTTCTGAAGGTCTAGAGCTTTTGCGTCAAGCTTGTGAAGAAGAGCAGTTAGCTGAGCCACTTTTAGACATGTTTTATATATAAAGGAAGTTTAAAGCGCTTGTTATACTTTCCCGCTAAAAATTCTGCGGAATTTTCCGCGGTTTCTTAACTGAACAATTTATCGCGTTAGAGAAGAATTGATGACATGATTTTGGTACCAGGTGTCAAAGTTCATCACGCGCCCATGCAAATGGAAACAAATTTGTTCGAAACGGACGCAAAAAACCCAAGATTTGGGCGTTCAAAGTTTTTCCGCAAATTTTTTTCCGCGCAAAAACCCGCGATTGCCACGGTCACGGGATTTTTTTTGCAAAAAATTTTATTGAAAAAGCTTTTAATTTCGATTTTTTAGAGAAAAAATACCAAAAATTAGCACTTTTTGTGGTGTATTGAAGCGAAAACATTTTCGAAAAATTTTTTGCAAAAAAAAATCCCGTGAATCATATGGTGTTTTTGTAAAGTTTGGTGGGCATGTTTGTGCTTTCGAGTGGTCGCTAGGGTTAAAAAACAATTCCTATCCCAAGATTTAAAATTTGAAAAAATCGTGATTTGGCTATAGGATAGAAATTGTTTTGGGACCCGATCGACCACTCATTCGAAAGCTCCGAATATACCCTACAAACTTTACAAAAACACCATATGTCATTTTCACTTCATTTTTGATATATAAGCCAAACTGTCAAGAACACCATATTCTGACGTCAAGAAAATGCATTTACTACCATGCAAAAACCATGGAAATTCCGGTCCTCGAGAGTGCGTTTTTTGGAGTTTCCAGCCAATTTTTCACCTAGAAGTTGTATTTGTATAGTTTTTAAAAATATGTAGGTAGCCCCTATTTAGATTAAATTTCTTTTTAAAAAAATTTCTCTGACCCTCTACAAAATTTAAAAAACAATGAACTCCGAGTAAATCTTGCGATATGATAATATCATAATTTGTAATCGAAATGTTCGAATATTACAAATTATATATATCACATATACCCATCACATATTTATTACAATTCAAATAACAACAAACAAATTAAATAATTAGATTTCCATTATAAAAATCCTTATACAATACCGTAAATATATGTCCCGGGAATTAGAAGGGGCGTCTATTTCAATCCCTTCCTCCCCCCCCCCCGAAATTTGTGACTTTCTGCGGGCGAAACAAACATGAGGGGAAACCAAGGTGATTTTTTAAGACTTTTTCAAAAATCACATTGGTCCCCCTTATGTTTTTTCGAAAATTTAATTTTTTTTAAATTTTGCGTCCGCCTGCATCCCGTAGCCTTTGCCCACAGTTCGCCAACAAAAAACTTGGGCGTTTTTTATCATGTTTTTTCTCTTTTCTTAAAGGGGAGAGGAAAATCTCGCCCGTATCGAGTTAAAAAAATTTTTTAGATTTTTTGGTACAAAAATCACTTCATGGGGGGGGGGGGTTCATGCGGAATTTTAATGTTATTTTCACATTTTGACTGCTCTTTTATGCTGAAATTTCTATTTTAATGCATATTTTGCACTGTTGCTTTTTCATAAAAATTTTCAAATTTCCAAACGCATTATCTCATCGAAATTCTTATCGTTTCCTTTTTTTAAATATTCAAAAGTGGTCAAAAACCTATGATCAAAAATGCGAAAAATCAAATTTTCTATGATTTCTTTTTTTAAAATATTCTACGCGTCCAGTAGATTATGAAAATGTGGTCAAATGCCAAATTTGATAATGTTAAGTATCTAAAAACTCGCTTTTTCACAAAAACCTCAAAAATGTCACTTTCTGCAAAAAAGCTTCTCAAGAACCAAAAAAGTCAATTAATTTTGTAAAAATTTGTATGCAAAGATTCTTAGAATTCGATAAGGAATTTTTTGACACCAAACATCGTAGAAAATTTGATTTTTTCGCATTTTTTGAACCATGTGGCCCCTATTCTTGAACCAAAAAGCCCCTATTCATGAAAAAGCAATGGCGCAAAATATGCATTAAAATAGAAATTTCAGCATAAAGGAGCAGATGACAACGTTGTCACCGATGGTGCCAGGATTCGTATCCTGAATCCGGGTTCAATCTGGATTCTGAATCTGGATTCTAAATTCGGATTCTGAATACGAATTCTGAATCCGGATTCTGATTAGCAAATAGCATCAAAATCGTGTTTCCCGCATGAAAAAACCCCCAGTATTTTTTGTGCAAAAAAATCGAAAAATTTTTTTTGACCCGATACATTTTTCTGCTCGCTTTAAAAAGAGAAAAATTATGATAAAAAACGCTAGATTTGTTGTGCATTTTTAACGGTTTTGAGTATATCTGGGGGTGGTTGACTTTTCAGCCCCCTGGAGAGGGGGAAGCTTACCCGGTTCTATTGCAGTTTAAGGGTCCGAACAACTTTTAAGGGTCCAATGTTATAAAATGTAATATTATAGTTAAAAATTAAAATAAACTACACAAAAATAAACAATTAACCATAAAACTTTAAGTCACAATAGAATGCAACCCCCTCAAGAGAACTAAAAAAAGAATTGGTTCCACGAACAATCTACGTTCAATACCGATCTTAGGTTTCTGACTTAGACTAAGCCTATACACAAAATTTGATCGGACCCTTAAACTATTACTTGGATCCCTAAAAGTTGAAAGGACCTCTAAACTGCAATAGAGCCACTTCCCCCCCCCCAAATCTGAAATATTTTGGGAGGGGGGGGGTTTCAGGGGTTAAGTTCAAAAATTGAAAAAACAAAAAATCATAAGGATCCCCCTTATGTTTTTGCCGAAAAAATTTGGAAAATTTTTGAAAAAAAAACAGAAGAGAAGACCAAGGTAAATTTTTGAGGACCCCCCCCCCCCCCAACCAAAATCCACTTTGCGCCACTGGGGCGAAGGGCGTTAATTTTTCATCCCCACCCCTTTGGAGGGGACGTATTTTACAGTATTTACGGTATCTTTTCTTCTTCATCGAGCAATTCGGCTGCCCTTGCCACATTTCCTGTATCAGCAATGCTGATTCAGCATCCGGCATACTATCAAGCAGCTGGCACGTTGAAGATGCAGTTTCATCGCCCTTACACGTTTGAGAAGAAAAGACGCGGATATTGTTGTGACTCTGGCTAAGTAGACTTGACGGAACTTATGCACTTCGGCCCCCCCCCAATTTGGGGGGGGGGCCCCCCCCCCCAAAGAACAAAAATACAGACGATTTGGTAAAAATTTCAGAGTTTTTTACACGGAACTTGTGCACTGCGTCCCCCCCCCCTCCCCAATTTTGGGGGGCCGAACAGAACCGATTTTTAGGGGGGCGTTCGGTTCCCAAAAAATCAAAGAAAGTTATGCCCCCTTTAACGAGCGTTCACTGTACCTTTAAAGCATTTAAAAGAAACCAAATTTCGTCCCCCAAATGTCACATCCCCAAAAGTCCGTCCCCAAACAATCAGGCGCCCTGTAAAAATGCTATACGATTTTTGGGAATTACGATTTTTTGTATGAAAAAATGTTAATAAACTTGGCACTTTTTGTTGAAAAAAGGGAAATTTGTTAAAAAATTTTTATGCTAAAAAATCAGAGCCGCATGCAGTGGAGTAGACAGCCTCCAAGAATGGGAGAACTTTTCAAAAAAAATTTATCTTGGTTTTTTCGAAAATTCTCCAAAAATTTGGGAAAAAATATAAGGAGGCCAAGGCAATTTTTTCAAGTTTTAAAAGAATTTTTCAAGTTTTAAAAGAATCCGGATTCAGAATCCTAATTCAGAATCCGAATCTAGAATCCGAATTCAGAATCAGAATCCTGATTCAGAATCTGGATTCAGAATTCGGATTCAGATTCCGAATTCAGAATCTTGTCCGGAAATGCCCTATATAGTCTTTTTGAGAATCTGAAATTTGAGAATGTGAATTTGAGAATGTGAATTTGAGAATGTGAAAGTAGGCCCTTTTAATGTAACCCCCCCCCCCCTCATCCCTGAACTCCAGGATCGCGACTATCGAATCCGTTTATCGTCAAATTGTTTTTTGCCCATTCTGCAGAAAAAGCTTATAAAATTTTTTCTAAAATCCACAACGAGAGAGACTATTACATCGAGAGAAGACTACGAACCCACTTGGAGTGCATGGGTATCGGTATATCGTTTGACTTTATTTTTTGAACCCATTTTTATGATTTTTTAGGTGTCATGCGTATTTTCAACTTCCGCCAAGCAAATAAAAAGCTTTTTCGATGAAACCTTTTTTATTTGCAAGAACATCAGATCTAAAAAGTTACCGAGAAAAAACTTGAAAAACCGACCGAAGTGGGGTCAAAAATCGTAGGCTCCGAGGTAAAAATTGACTCTAATTTTTTCAAAACAACGCAGATTAGTCTTTTCCCGGGTATATAGGGGGTTTTTTTACCCCTGCCTTCCAGGGGGTGTATTTCAATTAACTCGATCAAATTCACTCCAAATTGACTCAAATTGATCGGATTCGTGTTTTTTGACCGCGAAAACCCCTCAGAACACATTTTTGGCAAAATTTGACATTTTCAAGACGGGTTTTATAGGTGAAATTGCACTGTGTTATATGTGTTATACACAATCTTCAAAGTGCCGTAGAAAATCGAAAACCGCTCGGCAACTTTTTAGATCTGATGTTGCTCTTGCAAATAAAAAAGATTTCATCGGAAAAGCTTTTGATTTGCGTGGCGGAAGTTGAAATACGCATGATACCTAAAAAATCATGAAAAAATCATAAAAATGGGTTCAAAAAATAAAGTCAAACGATATACCCTTCAGTTTTATTTTATAAATTTAGCCTGACGACAGGGCTAAAGAATAAAAAAGACCCGAAGGAAAAAGAATTTAAAATAAATTTTTTAGAGCAGTTTGAATGCACATGCCTTTTTCTGTAATCCTATAGTATAAGAAAAGGATAAAATGGCTATTTCTCATCTATAGTGAAAGAATCGCGAAATGTCGTAGTAGAATTTTTTTATGTACTCACCATAACTAAAAACTTCTCTACTATAAAAAATTCCGGGTCGCACTTTTTGAAAATTGTTCCCCGGGCGCCTAGTGAATTTCAAATCTTTCCAGAGACGATGTCTTAATATCTGGATGACCCCTAAGCTTCTTAGATCTTGAACAAATAAAGTCCTTACCAGCTTTCCAGTAGGTAGTCGAAAAATTCGAAAAGTCTGTCCATAACCATTTCGATTCATACCAGTTATATCCACCAAGCCAAAGATCTGTTGCGCTACTAGACATGTTTTTCACTAGATTTCCTAGCAATAAATTGGTATAAGCGGAGTCTACCGAAGCCACCTTCGTTGAAACAAGTTTGTTCTGTGTCATACCAATTGTGTTGAGCAGTAAAGACTTTATAGCATTTATTATTTTTGGTATAGTTGGAGTATCCGAGAGGACAGTAACTGAGCACTAGAGGAATCAAGAACAGTGAAGCCAAAAAGCAAGTGAACTTGTCCATTTTGATCAAATATTGATTTAAAATAGCTTCTTTATAGAGACTAAAAGTGATATGCGTCTTGATCTTTCTTATCAAAATATTCAAGTCTGGGCTATGGATAGCTTCTGTTGTAAAAAATTGAATTTGACGTCATAAAAGCGGTTAACCGTGTTTTAAATACGCACCCACGCACAATCGATTTTTTAGAGATCATAAAGTCAAAATACGTCACAACATTCGATTTTTTTTCGTTTTCAAGGTTTTTCAATGCATGCAATCAATTTCTGAAAAAAAATTTGAAAATTTTTTACCAAAAAACGCAAAAGTACAGTTTTCTTGGCTCACCCTGTATAAAACCATGCCTAATTTCATCTCGACTCAAAGTTTTTTCATCGACAGTAAAAAGTTTAGGTTCACGTTGCATAAGAAACTCGTTAGTTGGCAGCTTTCTTCCATAACATGATCGACTAAAATCGCCAAATTCGTCAACTTCAACCTTTCGATGAGCCTCATCCATTTCCTCTTGTATCAACTCGAGCATTGTATCTTCCGGCTCATTGATATATGAGGAAATGGTTTTATGATTCTTTTCATCTTCTGAATCCGAAGGCCAATCCAAAAAATTGGCGCAGTCAGCTTCGAAACAAACCTCTCAACTGCCAACTGTCGATAGTTCGAAACTTCTGGTGGAGGAAAACTTGGAAATTGGTGAAGTTACCTGCAGAATATCCGCAATTTTCATATTAATTGCTGATTTCATTTCTCTGAATCGCTTGAGGAAGAATGATAATCACCGGCTCGTACTCTATTATTTCGTTCAATGCTTCAACTGACAGATGGTCCTCATCATCATCTTCATACAAATCAATCCTTACTTGTTTTCTAGCCGTCAACAAGATAATTGAAGAAAGCCAAAAGAAAAATATCTTCCTGTCAAACTGTACGACGCAAACGATCAAGCTCATTGAATCACTGATGGCACCAACCAAACTCAGGGATGATAACCTTTGCAAAGATCATCGAAGAACTCGACAAGAAATACAAAGAATAAAAAAGCATTCTCCCGTCAACATACGAATTTTACCATTGCAAACAGAAGGTTGGTCAGTCAGCTCATGATTTCCCCATCGAACTCAATGAGAAAAGCCGATACTGCGACTTCGATTCACTCACTTGGAAGAACAAACCTTGTGAACGATCCCTTCGAGATGCTTCCATCATTGGTGTCAACAGCCACAAAACCATGCAAGAATTGCTAAAATGGTTGATGCAAGTTTTGGTTGTGTCCTTTACAAATTTTTTTATCGGCTCAAATTGTTCAATAAAACCCATCATTTTTTAGGAGTGGACAAATCCCAGGAAAATTATCTGCTGACGACCTCGACCAACTGTCCGACATCCGGTTTTTTGGCCCACTGTCCGACGACGTGGATAAATAGTGACAATGGTGACAAGTTTGTCCCTTTTGTCACAATGAACGTGCTCAAAATTCGCATATTTCCTTCCTCGGTGACAAGGATCATACGTGTGTACGGGGGTCCCAATTGGGACTCCGGGGTAACGCTTGAGGGTGGGGTAGCACAGGTGGCCAAAGGGAGGGGGTCTCCTTCCCCCTAATCAATTTTTTATGTTCATCTCACGGCAGTCAATGATTTTTTGGATCAATGGAGAAAATTTCGAAACAACATTGATAAGAACGAAGGACTAATTTTGATGATAAATAAAAAGAAGAAGCTCTGAATTTCATTATTTTTACTTTTGCTAAACATTTTTTATTATTGATTTTTTAAAATTTTTTTGTAAAATTAAATATACAGGGTGAGCCAAAAAACCGGATTTGGACAATTTTTTTGTGGTTTTTTCGAAAAAAGTTTTCGGAAATTTTTTCTAAAAATAGCCCTTCTAGGATAATTTTATGCAGGGAATCGATTGCGCGCATTCCCGAAAAAATGCCTCCCTGATCCTGCTTTAGGGAAAATATGTGTATCTATCGCTTCCAAAACCAATATTTTCCCGAATCAGGGTCAGGGAAGCATTTTCATGCATCGGGAATGCGTACAATCAATTCTACGCATAAAAATTACCCCTAGATAGTCTTTTTTATTAAAAAAACTTTCCGAAAAATTTTTTCGAAAAAGTCACAAAAAAATCGTCCAAAATCCGCTTTTTTGTCAGATCCTGTACTAAATTATGTCTTACAAATTTGTTGAACGACCTAAACTTGATGGGATATTTGGCGATGAATGCCTGAATAAGTTGTATTTTCCTGAAAAAACTGATCCGATTGATTTTAAAATCGATGATTTTCAAGAAATAGATATTATATGTCGGTCTCCTCATACTGTAAAAATTTTTTGTCACAAGCCGAATAGATTATTTATTGCTGCAAAGTTGATCACTTACTCAGCTTCAATTAAAAATGATGAAAAAGAACAACTAAGACGCGAAGTCGAAATCTTTAGAGATCTCGGAAATGTTGAAAATATTGTTACTTTTTATGGATTGTGTGTTGATAAAGACCACGCATGGATATGTATGGAATTAATGGACTTATCACTAAAGGATTTGTATAAAGAATTTCATAATACATTGAAAACTTTAGAAACAGTTAAATTTCCAGAAGAAATCTTAGGAAATATCACAGTACGAATACTAGACGCATTAATTTATTGCAAATTGCAGAAAAATATTATACATCGTGACGTCAAGCCTCATAATATTTTATTGAATAGAAAAGGCCAGATCAAACTTTGTGATTTTGGTGTATCGCGAATTTTGGAGAGTAAGAATCACTCAAAGTTTCCTAATTTTTTTAGAATCGTTAGCAAGTTCAACTGTTGGTACAGTATGGTATTGGCCACCGGAACGATTCGATATTATTAATTATGCTCAATATGATATTCGCGCCGATGTTTGGAGCTTAGGAATAACGCTATTAGAAACTGTCTATGGAAGACTTCCTTATGAATTACAGGATGATATATCCTGTAATTTATCTATGGCACAAACTGCTATATTAAACGCTAATATAGAAGAATTGATTAAAAAAATTTATGCATCACAATATTCGTCTGATTTAACAGAATTTACAAAAAGATGTTTGAATAAATATGAAGATCGAGATAAATTTAATGAACTACAGGATACGACATTTTATTTAAAATATATGGAAGAATCAAATAACGAAATTTTAACAGATTTTATATCAAAATGTTTTGTAAGTATAGCGTCCAACACAAATTACTTTTCCAAAAATCGCGATTTTTAGACCCCTGTTGAAAGCAGAATTTTTATTTTTTGAAATTATTATTCATTTTTTCCATTTATCTAGAAACACACTCATAGCCAAACATCCATTCCTCGCTTTCGAACACCCATGAATCACCATTTCTCGTCAAAAATATATAACACAACACATCACACATCCATTTTTTTATCATCTTCTTATGATTTTTTATATAGATTATCAATTTAATCTTTTTATTTTGCCAAACAGCCTATATACAGGGTGTTTCACAAAAAGCCGGACACTTTTTTATTTCGCGTTTTCTCGGCTTCCCGAAAAGATTTTTCGATGATCTTTTTTCTGCATATAGCTCGCCTCCTCTAGTTTCTTTTCCGGATGTTTGTAGCAAACAATTTCGAATTTAAAAAAATATTTTAACACCAATTTGAGCCACAATTGACACCAAAAATGGTGTCAATTGGTGAGATTGACACTACGCTGTGATGGAATTTCTTGACTCCATTGTGGTATTAGTATGAACACCATTGTGGTGTTAGGATTAACACCATTCGTTTTGTGTGTAGAGGAGGCGAGCTATATGCAGAAAAAAAGATCATCGAAAAATCTTTTCGGGAAGTCGAGAAAACATGAAATAAAAAGTGCCCGGTGTTTTGTGAGACACAGTATACAGCCCGCTTTTTTGTAGGGGTAAAATCATGCGAAAAATCGATTGCGAGCATTCCCGAAGCGTAAAAATGCTTCCTTGACCCTGATTCAGGGAAGGAATCGGTGTATTGAAGCGAAAATCAAACATTTTCAGATTTTTATGAGAAACCCGTCGATTCTTAGGTTTTTCTAGGAGACGAATCGATTGCGCGCACTCCCGAACCGTGAAAATGCTTCCTTGACCCTGATTCAGGGAAGGAATCGGTGTATTGAAGCGAAAATCAAACATTTTCAGATTTTTATGAGAAACCCGTCGATTCTTAGGTTTTTCTAGGAGACGAATCGATTGCGCGCACTCCCGAACCGTGAAAACGCTTTCTTGACCCTGATTCAGGGAAAATATAGATTTTTCGACCTTTTGATATATGAAAATCCCTTATAATTATAAATACAAAAGTTTTTTGACAGTAGGGGTAATTTTATGCAGGGAATGATTGCATGATTCCCGAAGCGAATCAGAGTCAAAGAAGCGTTTTCACAGTTTAGGAGTGCGCGTAATCGATTCCTTGCCTAGAAAAACCTAAGAATCGACGGTTTTCTCATAAAAATCCGAAAATGCTTAATTTTCGCTTTAATACACCGATTCTTTCCCTGAATCAGAGTCAAGGAAGCATTTTCTGCTTCAGGAATGCGCACAATCGATTTTTCGCATGATTTTACCTCTATATAGGCTTTTTTGGCAAAAAAAATGGGGAAATTCTCATTGGGAACGGGAAAGCAAGCAATTGAGCGGGAAAATCATAAAAAAATAAAATGAAATGCATGCAATCGATTCCCGCATATAAAAACCCCTGTAGAGGTCATTTTTGGAAAAACATTGTTCGGGCCCAAAATCATGTAAAAAATTAAAGAAATCCACTTTTTTGAAAGACCCTGTATATTAACGGGAGCCGAGCTCTTCCGACACGTATATTTATGTAATTTACGTACTTTTATTATGCTAAAAAAATATTTTACGAGCACGTAAATAACAAAATGGAATATTTTTTTTTGTATGCAGAATGGGAAAAAACAATTTGGCGATAAACGGATTCGATAATGGCGGTCCTGGAGTTCAGAGATGCGGGGGGGGGGGTTCGCTTCAATACAAACTCACTGTTTGAACGGAAAATGCTTGAACGACTTTTTGTTTCGCTTCAAAAAACATTTCCAGGGCAAACATGAATCTCTCATAAATCCAGGGCAAATCTGATATATTCAGATCTGCCCGGGCGAATCTGATTTGCCCGTATGTTCAGATTCGCCCGTAACATATACAATTTTCGCTCTTACATGAATGTTCGAGCGCGTTCTAACGACTTATATACTCTTACCGAGACTCTTTTTTAAAATTTTGAAGTTAATACGCCTGGCACATCAACCCGGCCATAAGGAAAAAAATTTTTTCCTTAAAATCAAAAATCCGAGCAGTCCAAGTTGTTGGTACCGTTGAGTAGAACAAAAAATGTTTTTGGACCAAGAAAATCTAATGATACCAGACAAAGTTATTTCAAAAATACGATTTTTTGGGCATTGAAACGAAAATTTCTATTTTTTCCTGAAGGAATTTTAAAAAAATTCTTGCGCTGATCGATTCAGTGACCCCAAAAATGGTAGTGTACCAATTTTAGTGAAAAACATATTCATGGTTTTCGAGTAAAAAAACTTTATTGAGGGACTGGGGTTCGAACCAGCGACGTTCAGACTTATGCGTGTAAGCTCGCATACACCACAATGTGCATGAGCCCGAACGTCGCTGGT
>OZJO01010895.1:0-17986 GCA_900406225.1 Acrobeloides nanus | reverse complement strand
AAATTTTCGACCATTTTCGATTATTTTGAAGCGGAAATAATGCCACCATCGTGTTCCTCGTCAAATTTTACCCCTAGGGGGTGTCCTTTTATAAAATTTTTAGAAAAGTTTATTTCGACCTTTGGATTCATAAAAAGTGAGGCCCCCCAGGTTTACTAGCTCCGAAAATTCTATAAAAGTTGAATTATTCTTACCCAAAAGATCTCTCTTTGGACCCACATCCATTGCGTTCCAATTCCATGATTGCTTGTTTGGCCATAATGGATACCCTTTAATTATTCGGAGTTAAATAAAAATTATAACCAAAAATTGAAAAATTAATTCAGTTATTTTGTAATTGCAAGCTGACAGGATGATGATCATGGTGGTACTGAAAAGCTCTCATTGTTCTCTACATTGTTAAAAAAGATGTGAGAAAAAATTCATTTTTGATTAATTCCTATATGATTGTTTTGTTGTAATGACAAAATACCTAATGTTTTCATCAATTTTTAGTTATAATTTTCACTGAACTTCGGATAATTTACTTACCTTCATGATGTTTCGTCGTTATAACAAAATATCTAAATTACAACACTTTTCAAAAAAGCTTGAAGAAGAAAATTTCGACAAGATGGTTAAGTGGTGAGCCACTAAATAGGTATTTTGATGAGCCGGATCGACGCTGGCTGTGTCTTTTCATTCAGAAAGAAAAGTTTCCCAAATCGGCTGAAAAATTTTTTCTAGGAGTATTTTATGTGAGGAACACGATACCAACATTATTTTCGCATAAAAATTTTACTTCATACAAAATTTTGAATTGTTATGTAAAAATAATTATGGAATCGTGTTTCTCGCTTGAAGATACCCCAGGCAAAAATTTCAGCCGAATTGGAGATATCGTTCTGAAAATGACATGGCTGGTGTCGAACACAGGCCTTCAAAATGCTCATTTGGCGACTTGCCACTTGATCATCAAATTCATCGGCTCATTGTGTTTAGCTTTGACTCACTTAGCTCCAGATGACTTGATTATTCTACCAAAGTCGGTACCGTTAAAGTCGATGGCAGTAAACTAAACAATTTTAAAATTTTCTTTTCATTATATTGTTCACCTCTGGCGCAAAATCTTGATAAGTAAAGTTCGGTCTATAATGTGTTTCCATAAAATGTTTGGTATCCTCATATCCGACATTCCATGAATGCCAAAACCACTCGCCATTAAACGCAGGAACTGAATAGACACCCCAATGACAAAAAATCCCGAATTTTGCTTCATCATACCACAAAGGAAGTGGTCGAGCATCCAATGATGTCCAGTTTATCTAGAAAGCTTTCTTATACAGGTTGTTTTAATGGGAGCATAACATTTATAGCCTATTCTCGAAAAATCGAAAAAAATTTTCCGATTTTCTTCTAAAAACCGACTTTTTAGGGTAATTTCTAGGCGAAAAATCAATTACGCGCATTTTCGAAGCATGAAAAATTAAGTTTGACCCTGAGAATCAGGGTAGAACTGCGTTTTAGCGCGAAAATTTTTTTTCAAAAACAACAAGAATGATAAAAAAGAAAATTACTTGATATTGTTGAGCAATAGCAACACTAGATGTAAAAAATAACCATGCTGATAATTTACTCAAAAAACTATCCATGATTTTGTAATAGACAGACTAAAAATTATATTTTAAGAAAAATTTTAAACACTAACAAATTTCGTAAAGTCAACAAACGAATCTTTACATGCAGTCAACTCTCTTTATAGCGACTCCCTCGGGTTCGATACCAGGTCTTTTTTTTATAATTTTGCGCAAAAAAATTCAAGGCAAAAAATATTTAGGAACCTAGTATCGAACCCGAGGAGTCACTATAAAGATAGTTGACTATAATAAACCGGAACAGGGATTCCAGTAGCCACAAAAATCAGAAATCTCAAAATTGACACGGTCTGTTAAACATGACTATAGCAGCCTGTTTTTTTTTAAATTAGGTTCCTGAATGATGAGGATTTTCAGACCACGCGCCACGAAATCCATTTTTATATATAAAAATGCAGTTCATCCGATTTCTCTAGAGTAGCTTATAATTTAAGATGATTCCGCATGCTCCAAACTGTACTGGACATGTATAGTCGAACTTTTTTTGGCTACCACGAAACTTTTTATTGCATCAGGCAACGTGCACATTGAAACGAAAAGCGCGAAATTACACAATTTAAAAATTTTGAATGATTTTCTTCTCTTGTGCTGTAAATCGAGTGTATTCGGTGTTTTTCGACCATTTTCCGTAGTTTTTCTATTTTTATTTATGTTTCTGCTCATTACTTGAGAATGATGAATAAACCATGATATACCTTTAATAGATCGGCAAGGTGGGGGGGAGGACCCCTGATGTGGTGTTCCCAAAAAGGACCTTTTTTTAGCTTGTCTTCCGTCACCAAATTTTTATGAACCACCTTATATGTTCGGAGGGGTCCATGAGATGGTCCCCCCTCAATTTTGGGTCCATGAGTGAGTCGGTCAGGGGGAGGCTCCCCCCTTGCCGACCTGACCTTTATTTTGTTTGAATTTTTTCTGTCATTCAAATGCAAAACAATAGAAAATCTTTTTTTTCATTTTTTTTACAACTTTTTTGACATGCTTGAACGCAGCCTTAAAAATAGAAAAACTATGGAAAATGGTCGAAAAACACCGAATATACTCGATTTACAGCACAAGAAAAGAAAATCATTCAAAATTTTTAAATGTTATAATTTCGCGATTTTCGTTTCAATGTACACGTTGCCTGATGCAATAAAAAGTTCCGTGGTAGCCAAAAAAGGTTCAACTATATATAGTGTTATTTCGATTCTTATCAAAGTTTATTGATATTTTTCTTCGTAAAGGGCGTGATGTGATTAGTTAATAAAACAAAACATTAACACAAGAAACACATTTTGAAACGAAATAATTTTGTAACGTTCTTATCGGAAAATTGAGATTTTTTCAATATCGAGAAGGTCCGAAAAGTCCAGAAAGTCCAGAATTTTTTGAGAATACTGAAAATCCCAAAAATTCTTATAACCCTAAAATAATAAAAATTCTGAAGATCCTGGAAATCATGAAATCCGATGTGAAACTTTACGTGCCATCGTAAATGACTTTCCAAAGAAACTTCAAGCTTGCAAGGATGCACAAGGAGGCTATTTTGAGTAAGATGCTAAAAATTTAGTTGTTTTTGTGCCATATTTTCTTAAAATACACGTTTTTGTTTGTCTTTGTTATGTTTTACGGGTTATTTCGAATAAAAACACGAGGTCCACACTTTTGGAGCACCCTGTATAAGAAGAAGTCTGTGTACATTTTCCCTCAAAGATAAAAGCGTTAAAAGCACATGTACTATTTTTTGTACATAGTTTTTTATACATTTCTATACATCAAACACAAAAAGAAACTAAGATGGATTCTTTTTGTGTCTGATAAAAATAGATTCAATTAGACCATTTTCAACGATATACTAGCTGAAATTGACCCCTTGATAGTTCACTTTTATTCTATAATAAGAAGAAGTGTGTTTACATTGTTCCTTTATCAAAAATAAAGGCGTTAAACCCAGATGTAAATTCGCAGTGTGTACCACACTGGAACAATAAAACAACAAAATTGTGCTGGATAGAGTTTTATCAAAAAATTTTAAAAATTTAGATAAATAGTATTGACATGAAAAGAAGCTTATTTTTCAGGTAATTAAAAGAAATGAAAATGTATTGCTTGATTTGCAAAAATTATTGAAAAGAAAAATCTTCGGTTTTTTCAGTATCGTGAAATAATATGGCCAGGAAAATTGGTATTTTTTGCAGTTTCGAATAAGTCATATGTTTAGGATAGGTCATATTTTTTGCGGTTTCGGATAGGTCTTTCGGATTACCAGTTGTTCAGATTGGTTGTCCCGGATTTTGCCATTAAAGGAAAAAGACAATTGATTCGAACAGCGACATGTTGTTCCAAAATCGGGCCGTACGATCCAGCGACAATATATACACTGATCGACATAAATATTCACTCCAGTATTTTCAGCTAAAATTGCAAAGTTTAAAGTCCCATATCTCGAGTAATTTATATCGAAATCATATGAAATTTTTGTAGAAATATTCCTCACGATCAAATCTTTCAAAATATACTGACAAGGAAAGGGTCGGTACTTGATGGTCACAGATTTTTTCCGGATCACTTTAAAAACATACTAGGGGCTATAATAATACGTTTAAAGTAGATCAGAAGTCGCAATTCGCTCATTGAAGCGAAAAAAATGACCCCAAAACTCAAAAAATGCCAAAAAGAGTTTTGGGGTCATTTTTTTCGCTTCAATGAGCGAATTGCGACTTCTGATCCACTTTAAACGTATTATTATAGCCCCTAGTACGTTTTTAAAGTGATCCGGAAAAAATCTGTGACCATCAAGAAAAAATCTGTGACCACCCTTTCCTTGTGAGTGTTACTGAGTTAAATGGTGATTTTACGCGTTTAAAATTCAAATGAACTTTTTGAAAATGATTTAGTAACAAATTTGGCTGAAATTTATTTTCAAAAAGTTTATTTGAATTTTGAAGGCGTAAAACGCCCATTTGACCTAGTAATACCCAGTATATTTTGCAAGCTCTAATCGCAAGAAATATTTCTACAAAATTTCATGTAATTCGATGTAAATTACTCGAAATATGGCACTTCAAACTTTGCAATTTTGGCTGAAAATACTGGAGTGAACCTATATTTATGTCGACTAATGTATACTGTTTTCAAGTCGTATGGCCCGGGATCGCATGACTCGGAAATTTCGGCAAATGTACAAAATGAATCATGACATGTTGTTCCAGAAATGAAAATCCGGAACAACTGACCTTCCGGAACATCTGGTATTTTTCTGTATCAGTCACAACTATGCATTTGTTGAATGATACACGAAATGCATGTTCATTCAACAAACATAGAATCAATTGGGACAAGAAAGAAGAAAATTTTATTTCTTATTAATTTTAAAATACAACAGTGTATGCAATTGGGTGAAGTTTTTGTATTACAAAAGAAAAATTAGAAAAAGAAAATTAATTATTGTAAATAAGAATGATATCGTCGTCAATATCAAATTGAATATAATAGCTTCCATAAGTATAAGAGCTACCAAGTTCACCCATATGACAATTCCAATCACCATTACTACTATAGTATGATTTAAGTCTATCCTTTATGTATGTACATATTCCATGTCGTTCGCGAACTGTGTTATCATATGTGGTTTTAGTGCTCAAAGCATGTTGAAGCCAGCTCAAAACATTGTCGGTCATATCACTGTTCATTAGATTTTTTTTAATTTTACTTCTAAGTTCCCATTTCGAATACAATGGATAATAAACCTTATTAGCTAAAAAAATATATGTTTAATTTTTTAAAGATTTTAATGAATTTTTTTGATCTCATAAGATTTTTTTGTCTTCATAGGATTTTAACGATTTTCACCAACATTTTCATTCCATACTCTTTCGAATCTAGTATTTTCTTTCCCCTCCATCAAGTACTCAGAATCTATCTGGTAAAATTTTACTACCCTTTGTCATCCTGTGCGTCTATGACTTCATATATTGCAATATACCTGAAAAAAGACTAAATATTTCTCCATTATCCAATGATAGACCAAGACAGGAACCATAATAATTTAAACTACTTTTTCCCATCGAGCATGTGATTTTCAAGAGAGGATAGGCATTGCCAATATCTTTGGAGACATCTTTACATATTGCGGATCTATTTCTAAAAGTAGCATCTGTATGGCGTCTTAAAGCTTTATGAAGTGAATGGATTGTAGCCGAAGTAACTTTGTCATTATTGAATTCGTCTTTTATGATAGCACTTCGAAGTTCATATACTTCATAATCTTTATATTTAATATAATCCGCTAAAATTCCAAGATTTTTGAATTATCTCTAAAAAAATTACATGAAGTTATTGAAATAGATTCGGAATTATCAAGATTAATCGCAATTGCTTTTCCACTATATAGTAAATATCTCGGTCGATCTCCCATAACACATTCCCAAGAAAATCCTGCATAATCGTTTCTCAAAGCATTATAGATTTCATTGCAAATGCCGCTGAAATTTCTATAAGTTTTTTCAAAATTTGTATGCTTATTCAGAGCATCTTTTAACTTGTGTAATATTGAAGATGTTAAGGTAGGGTTGTTAAAGCTGTTATAAGTAGTTTCGTTGAGTTCATTTACATGCGAATAATGTTTATAGTTTTTCAGTTTCGCTAAAATTCCAATTTTAATTATATAATCTTGGTTTGCAAAAAACCGCCTCTAAATAAATCAAAACAACTGTCGTGTTCAGCTTTTTTTAATTTATTAAGAAGCAGAGTATAAACATTGGTTTGATTTTTTTAATTTTTAAAAGCATTAAATCTTTTACCTGCGCTTATTAGAATGTTATCATTGTTGTCTAATGTAAAAATCATAGAATACGAATAATAAGATTTAGAACTTCCATCGATCATTACGCAGCCCCAGTCAAAGTTATATTTTTTATCTAAATAATCCACTATTTCCATGCATATGGCTGTAAAATTGCGGTAGGTATGATCAAGGTTGGTATGTTTCTTGAGTGCCTCAAATGTCACACTAACTATTTGCGAAACCACCGCAGAATTTTTGATATGATCGCGTGTAATAGATTTATGAACTTCTTCGGAATTCTCATAAGTTTTGTAGTTCTTTAGCTTGGCTAAACGTTGTTTATTTTCAAGAATTTTTAGAAATTTTTACCAGCGTTTATTAGAATTCTGTCTCCATTGTCGAATTGAAGTGCCACTGTATTTCCAGAATAATAAAGGTATGATCCTCCATCATCTATAAAACAATTCCAGCCGAATTGGTATTTGTCGTCTAAATAATCTTTTATATCCTTGCATATGGCTGTAAAATTTCTATAGACATTTGCAGAGTTGGTGTGTTTCTTGAGTGCTTCAAATGTTGATTTAACAATCTGAGAAACCAATACGGAGTTATTGATGCTATTGTATATAATTAGTTTCTCGATTTCTTCGGATTTCTCGTAAGTTTTGTAGTTCTTTAACTTGGCTAAAATGATACATTCTATTTACTGGAAAGAACCCGGAAAGCCAGTGCCATAGGCGCGCGAGAGATGGGAGGAGGGAGAAATTTTTAAGTACCCTTCTCGTTTTGCTCTTTAACTCGAAATTATTAATGCATTGTATGAGTACAGGAGGGGTCATATAACATATAATAAGCTTAGGAACTTTTTGCAATCTTACCAGCATGTATATGCAAGGATTCTTCATTGTCTAGGTCGAACTTCAACAAATGCCCATAATAGTGAGTGAAATGATGTTTATCCATAATGCAAGTCCATCCAAAAGCATACTTTGCATTCAATTTTGTAATTATGTCAATACAGATTTTCGTATAATTTCGGTATGTATGTTCTGGGTTAGTATTATTTTGTAAAGATTTTAAAACCAGCTCTGTGATGTATGTGGTGATTTCAGGATTTCCCAGTTTATCGAAAATTATAGTATCTTTCACTTCGCTAAGCTCTTGATATTGTTTATAATTTTTCAATCCGGCTAAAAGAAACCATGAATGAACAGAGTTTAAACTTACCCGCTATGACGTACAAAGTTTCTTGATTTTCTAAGCCGAACATTAATGAGTTCTTCGAGTGCTTTGCATGCGATATACCCTTGATCATAAAACAAATCCAACCGAAAGCATATTTTTCCCCGAGTTTTTTATTCACATGTTCACAGAGTTTTTCATAGTTCCTTGCTGTCAAGTCACTATTAGTGTGTTCTTGAATCGCCCCGAAGACCACATCAACGATGGCGGCTTTTACAGCAGAGTTATTAATGGAGTCTTGTTTGATGGTCTTGACCACTTCATCTTTATAGACATAGTCTATATATCGAAGCGAAGCTGAATAAATATAAATATAATTTCGACCTTATAATTGGAAGTTACTTTCATCCGGAATTTTATCAAGCGTGTCACATTCTGGGCAAGCAGGGCATTGAGGTGGATCTCCTCCTCCATCCGAAATAGCAACTTCGTTGGTATCAGCTTCGTTTGCTTGAATACTTTTTGCAAACAGAAAGCAGAGAAAGATTATTCTAAAAACTGATACTTTTAGGGCCGAGAAAGAGTTTTAGGATTTTTTTAGTGATTATTGGATTTTTAGGATATTTCGAGACGATTTTCTCGAGCCTGTCTAAAATTGTCTTTTAAGGATTTGTAAAGAGTCTTCTAAATAATATTTAGGGTTTTTAAAGACAAAAACGTACGGAATTTCCCGAATTTTCATCTAGAATATGAATTGGTGTGGAAAGAAATAAAGAATTACAGAGCCTTCATGTTTTTAGTCGGT
Organism: Acrobeloides nanus; assembly: GCA_900406225.1. Classification (NCBI taxonomy): domain Eukaryota; kingdom Metazoa; phylum Nematoda; class Chromadorea; order Rhabditida; family Cephalobidae; genus Acrobeloides; species Acrobeloides nanus. The sequence continues at coordinate 9,597 of OZJO01010895.1, read as the reverse complement.
TTGAATGACCTTATATAGTCGGAAATTTATTTTTATTCTTCGTCATTTTTATTCTTATAGATTGATTTTTAGAGATTTATGATTCCCAATTTTCAAATCGTCATATTTATTCTTACAAATTAATTTTTACATATTTATGATTCCCTAATTTTCAATTCGTCATTTATTTTCAACGGTTCATGTTTATCAGTAAAACAACAAACCAATGTTTATAATCTGTAAAGTTTTCATCAATTTACTGATAATGACCCCATCCAAATGGGGTTGGCATCACTTACGCACACACGTTAGCGCATCTAACATTTGCGTAGCGTCATTTACGCATATACACTTGCGCAGGGACATCTGCGCAAGGACATTTGCGAATGTAACATTTGCGTTTGCAACATTTGTGCAATACATTTGCGCATATACACCTGCGCAGCGACATTTGGTGAAAATTTGCCTAAAAAATTCAAAAAACACAAATGTTGTATGCGCAAATGACGATGCGCAAATGTCCGTGCGCAAATGTTGCTGCGCAAATGAGCATGCGCAAATGACGCGGCGCAAATGTGAATCAGGGAAGCATTTTCAGGGTTCGAGAATGCGCGCAATCGATTCCCCGCATAAAATTATCCCTATTAGGGCCATTTTTAGAATAATAAATTTTCGGGTCCCAAAATGTCAAAAAAGCCACTTTTTTGGGCCACCCTGTATATCAAAAATTGACCATCTAAACAGGTTGGCCATCTAAATTTATTGTGATTTTGTTAGAAAATCTCAAGAGTTCTATGGTACCGATAGAAGCTGGAAAAGTTGTAGAAGCTGTTGCTAAAGATTCTGTAGGTATAGGTTTACAAGTTCCACTGGTTGGTTCTTCTATTATATACTTTTTTCTTGGCTCTAAATTTTTTAGTAAATCACAAAGTAAATTTTAGTGACGAATTTTTTTAGCTTTAGGAGATGAGGATTAGCAATTCTAGAAATTTATAGACACACATTGAAAATATATGTGTTTGGTGGCTAAATAAGCCATATGAGTATACGCCGTTCGAAGAAAGTTATTTGCATCGATTAAGATCACGTGTGCAGGGGTATAGAAAACGCTGTTTTTATGAAAAGGAAATAAAGATTGTAGTCAAAAATAGATTAATTATGATGCATTGTTTAGAAGGTGTATAGAAAGTAGATATCATCAAAAGCACTTGATAAAATTTGATTTGAAATAATTTTGATTTCCTCAAAATTTTTTGTTCAAAATCAAAGTTTTGAAAAAATTTTGATCTTGAAAAGATCAAACCCTGTGCTACTAAATCTGCACGGGGACGCGCGCCCCCATATGTGAACGAGCTTCACGCGCTAGTAGGGTACCTTGGAAGCACAGATTTTTTGACCTCTGCCAGATCACTTAAACGATTTTTTCGAGACCTTTAAAGTTTTCTCACCTAATTTAAACTAGGTCGAATTTGGACCGGAACGACTCAAATCTCTGAATCGTGTTCCCCATATGGTAAAACCCCAAATTAGACAAGATTGACAAAATTTCATTTTCCGCAGGTTTTTCTCTAATAAGCCTGCGGTTTTTTTAAATTTCAATCTGTGATCGGGAGAAAACGAAAAGCGTAACAAACTCGAAAAAGGAAATTTTTTTGAAAATTTAATTTTTTTCATCCAGGGGTAAAAGAATCGAATTTTCAAAAAGTTCTCCAAATTGGCTAATTTTTTATAACAGGGGGTTTTTCGACACAGAAAACTCGAATCTGAAGAAATTTTTTGATTTGGATCACTGGAAGGTACCCCTACGAGGGGTTTAGAAAAATCTTAGGCATGAATCAGGGTTTTCTTTTCAATAACTCAAAATAATTTTTTTCAAAAAAACAACCTGTACATACTATATATAAGATATAGCTGTGTCTAACTTGTGGTTTATGCACTCCCTTATAGAATTGTCTAGTGGTATTTTTTTATGGTCTTTCTGGCTCTTTTTAGGGGAGATGTAGTCAGAGAGGCTGAGAGACGAATGCATAACGCATGAGAATGTAAGGCGGCACGAAGTCCAGCAACTCGGCCAGGCGGCGGCACACTCTCATTTCGTCGAATATATTTTTAAGAATGTGATGTGATTTTAATACATAGGTCATTTTTAGCATCTCGGTTTCGAGTCTCGGTGCCAATATCGTGCTGAAATGATTTGAAATTTTTTGATTTTTTTGTGTTGACAATCACCTTTGCGGATATAGGTCATTTTAGTACAAATTTATTCAATTTTTTGGTATATACACATCGTGTAATCACTTGCCAATTTGTAGTAGTTTTTTAACTTCGAATTAGCATAGATATGGATAGATCATGCACAGAGGGAGGGCCACTGAAAAGTACTTAAAGAACCAATCCAATCGGAAAAAAGTTGCTATTTTGTAGAAATTCTTAAAAGTCATGAAAAATAGAGCATTTTTTGTTTTTAAGGCATTTTCTGATTCACTAACGGTTTCGCTTATAAACCAACATAGTATTTTTTGTAGTTATAACTTGAATTTTTTTTAAATACAGGGTGGCCCAATAGGTACTTTACACCAGACTTTTATCGATCTCTTGATTGCGCGCATTGACAAAACATGAAAACGCTTCCTTGAGCCTGATTCAGGGTATGTGGTGGTGTGTTGAAGCGAAAGTTTTTCGATTTTTCGTCCAGAAATTATCCTTCTGGATAGTACAGTACTGGAAAAAAACCTTGCGAAAATTGAAAAAACTCGATTTTTTTATTTATTTCAAATGTTTATGCCAACAAAACAATATATAAACAACAGAAAATCTCTAATAATACAATAAAAACATCTACTATTTAGTGGGGTATCCCTTTGCCCTAATAACGGCCTTCATTCTTCGGGGCATCGACTCCACAAGGCCTTTGAGAGTATCCACGGGTATTCGATTCCATTCTTCCTGAAGTGCGCGAAATAGCTCGTTCTTGTTGCTGAATTTTCTCCCACTGACACAGCGCTTCATAAGCTTCGAGACGTGCTTCGGGTCGTTGTCCTGCTGAAGTTCGTCAAATAGGGCCTGCATTGCCGCCTCTACGATAAGCTTTCGCAATTCTTCTGATTTATATTTTTCGGGCATTATTCTAACTAAAAAACGCTAATTTTAAGCAAATAATTTGAAAATCATATAAAAAATGGAAAATAATGCAAAAAATCGAGTTTTTTTTCTAATTTTTGCAAGGTTTTTTTCCGGTACTGTAATTTTATGCGGGGAACTATTGCGTACATTTTTGAGACAGGAAAAAATTTTCCTACACTTATTTAAGTTTTCTTGATGAAAATCGCTTAAATCAATATCAGGGATTTTTTTCATGTCTCGAAAATGTGCGCAATAGATTCAACGTCTAGAAAAACCCCTATACAGATAATTTTCCGGCGAAAATTCGATCTTTAGTTCATTTTCGCTTCAATACACCCATCACATAGCCTGAATCAGGGTCAAAAGAGCATTTTCAAGGAAGGGAATGCGCGCAATCGATTCCCTAGATAAAATTACACCATATATAAAATATTAGCCGTTTAGCAAAAATTTTTTTGGCAAAAAATATAGGTACGTGGCATAAACCTTTAAAAAAAGTTTCTTCTTTAATTGAATTTTTCATTTTTAAGTTTTTGGATTTTTGAAGTTTTTCCATATTTCTCGAAAAATTTTATTTTTGAGCTGTTTCTAAATGAAATATTGATTTTTTTTAAAGAGAGAAGCGCGAGACTGGAAAAAAATGGCGTAGGAAACTTTATACCAATCAATACTTTCTCTAAACTAAATGAAAAATATCTCTCGAAAATTTTTTTAGACATTCTTATAAAAATTATTGGTACTAAGGATTAGCGAGCCCACTAGACGTGAATGTTTTTCAAAAAAATTTTTGCCAAGCCTGAACCGTGAAAATATTTGCCTGTTTTCGAGAAAACCCCCGATCGGGGAATGGGTCTGTGAACTGAAACGAAAATCGATAGTTATTTTTTTATGCTAAAACCATCTCTGGGGTTTTCTATCCGGGAATAGTACTCGGGTTTGGGGGTTTCCCGGAGATCGGGAGCTTTGGGGTTCGGGATCGAAGGAAAGGATGAGATCGTCCGGTTCAGCTTCCGTAAGTTGATATGTTCCGTCACAGCCCTGGCTAGGATCTGAGTCAGAGCATCTGATAAATTTGGTTAGGTTTCTTATGAACATGTCACATTTACATCAAAATATCTTTGTATTGTTAAAAAAAGTTCTTTTTTTAAAGCTCAGATTATACTTTTAAAAGTGCAAACTTGAGTCTTTTTTCGTTTCGTTTGCTCGGTTTTAATATAAATTCATATAAAAAACCTATCAAAACCCCGTTTTAGAAACTAAAAGCTCTTTTCGCGTTTATTAAAAAGGATTATTAAAATTTCGTGCTTATGAAAGGCGCTTTTGTTGCATCATACACACTCTACCCACTCCACCCATGCAGAAAATGGCCCCTTTCAGCTCAACTCAAACATGTTATTGTTCATCCCGTTTTTGTGTTGATTGGCGATCGTTCCATCCCGTTATTGGGTATGTCCCAAAATGACCCGTCGATACATATTTTTTGCGTAAAATAGCGTATAAATTACTTTTACCAATAAAACTTTTTCCTGGTCCCGACTTTTGCCGGCCCCGAGGTCGGGATTCCCGACCCCAATCCCGGTTGGGATTCGGGACTAAAAATGTTCATAACAATTTTTGGCAAAAATATGATGAATTTTGGTGAAAAAATGGAAATTTTTCGACTTTTTAGTAAAAAATTTGATCAGTTTTGGGCACCAGACAACACCATTACAAATAACCGTCACCGAGGACAACCGTCACTAGACATCCGTCACAACATTCGTGTATTTTTTTAGCTCTACTACCGCTACTACTTTTAGTAATTGCAAAATCATGAACTAAGGATTTTGAAGAAAAATTTTTTTAAATCTTCGCCCCTTTAAGTCAAAACTTGAAAATTCCAACCGAATCGTGCTCCCCATAATCGAAAACCCTGAGTACGAAAAATTGGAGCATTTTAGTGCATAAAAATAGCCGATTTTTATACACGTTTAGCCTCCGTGGCTCAATTGGTAGCGTCGTTAACTTTTACCCGGGACGAGTTGGGTTCAAATCCCACATGAGTTTAATTCTTCTTGCACAAAATTATAATGAATTTTTTTTTGCAACTTTTCACTTCGATATCTCGTGATAGGAAGATTGGTGTATGAAATCATATACATATTCTTAATATACTATTTTTTCCCGATTTGTTGAGATAGGTCTCATAAAAATCTGAATGTGGCAAAACTAGTGGTTCCCTTGTAAGTTAATCAACTCCAACTTTTTTAGAAGTAAGAAATGGCATGCAGCATGATTACTACACCTGAAATCATCTGCGACTTGTTTTCTTTCTTGAACAAAGATCAAATTGAAAGAATTCAACTCGTGAACAAATCTTGGAATAACGTCATCATTCGTCACAAAAATATTTTGCCTCTTCGACAATTTGATTGCTTAAAATTTGAACACGACGAAATTCGTCTTGATTTGACAAACTATGGCTATAGAAAAATATCGATGATGAAAAGCTATGTAATTAAATTTAATGGAACAAACTTAAGCAAAATCGAGCCCAGGAAGCAAACTCAGTATTCGAAAATGACTGTCGATGAAGTATTGAAAAGTTTGAATGATGTCGTTTTTTCTTTCATTGGAATTGAAAATTGGCGTTCAGAGCATCGTCTGGATGATTCGTTGAATTTGATAAAACTTGTTATAACGAAAATTGGAGGTAGATTTCGCGGAAAATTTGGATTCTTCAAAGATGGAAAATTTGGATTCTTCAAAGATGGAAAATTTGGATCAAAACTGGATGAAATTTTTGGTAAGGGATTTTTAAATACTGCAAGATATAAGATCCACCCGAACTAAATATTTTAGCACCCAGGGCCGAGCACCCGATCCCGAGCCGTGAAAAAATTTGCCTGATTTTTGGAAAATCCTGATCTGGGAATGGGTCAGTGTATTGAAGCGAAAATCGATAGTTACTTTGTTTTTATGCTAAAATCATCTCTGGAGGTTTTCCCGGCGTTAAAGTAGTAGATCGGACTGGAGCTGACGATTGGCCATGGGAAGAGTGTCGACTTATGGCGATGAGAGGGGTTAGGATTGGCTCTGGTGTTCGGTGTTGGGATAGGGGTTCTGCCCTGGGACTGATAATTGGCCCTGGGAAGGAAAGTCGCGTTTATATCACATAAAAAAGTGAAGTGCTGAAAAAATAAGCGAAGAATAATTTCATCACTTATAATCATAACTATTTTCATCATTATTATTATCACTTTTTCATCACCATTGCATCAATTTTTGCTTCACTTAACTTTTTTCATGTGATGTAAATGCGCCTGAAGTCGGCTTTTTGTAATAGAGTAGTGGATCAAACTGGAGAAGGACGCATTACTTTAATGGATAATTGATAGCGACAAAGGTGCTTACGATGCCTGAATGTTGATTATCTTATAATTACATGCCAACCTAACTTACAATGAACTATGCACGGCATAATTATATTTATTGAGGGGTTATATGGGAGGGGGGAAAATAGGCCAAAATAACATACACTCCAAGATTAAGACATAGCCGTAATAATGACTAGAGCTGTCTGAAAAGTGACAAACTTGTCACTTTTTGTGACATTTGTCACAATTTGTGACAAAAAAGTTTTTCACTTTTCTTTCCACTAAGTTTTTGCTCTTTGATAAGTTCGACAGAAAGCCAGAATAATATATTTCCTCGTTGTCTAGCTTTCTGTCGAACTTATCAAAGAGCAAAAACTTAGTGAAAACAAAAGCGAAAAACTTTTTTTGTCACAAATTGTGACAAATGTCACAAAAAGTGACAAGTTTGTCACTTTTAGGACAGCTATACTAGGGACGGAAGTCTCTCTTAGCCTCGAGAAAGACCCGGGGGAAGCTGTACAACCACGCCTCTTGAGTGAGGTAATGGCAGCGACCGGAAGTGAGTAAAAAGGTTGTTTGAAAGTGTTATAAAACGGTAGTTTTTGGTCGCTACAGCTAGATGATCGGACGGGAAAGGGGTCGGCTTTTGATGATGGAGTAATCGGCCATGGTTGGCCCAGGATCGGATCTGTGGATAGGGGACTGGCCCTGGGGCTCGAGCTCTGATGAGGAAATCGGCCTCTGGCATGGAAGATAGGTTCGGAAATTTATTTTGGGGCGCAGGGTCGACCCTTATCGAATCAACTGTACCCGAGCGGTTCTCGGTTTTTTCCAAAATTTTTAAATAAAAAAACAGTATGATTTTATTATTTTAGATAATTATATCATAGTAGATGAATGGACTCTCGGTATTTGGCGTCCGCGCATAAGAGATTCATACATAAGAGAAGTCTGTGCGAATCCCGAAATTGTACAATTGCCGTCGACACCAAAGGAAATTAGACTTTCATATTTGATATTTAAAGGAAATGAAGAAGTATTGAATTTCACATGTAATGGCAAGTTAAATGGAGCTAACCGATTGACTATCGAATTTTATACTTCAGAGACAAATTATGAAAATTTTATCCGGAAATGGTTTGAGGTATGCAAATATGTACTATTTATAAAAAAATTTGTAGCTATATCGTACGCATCAAAACCCCATTTCTTTAGTTGGAAAGTTCGAAAGTAGACCTGATAATAAATACGGTAAAAATAGATACAATAAATGCGTTAAATATGTCGATATTGCTCTTAATGCTGTGAAAACATTTTTAAACAACACTCAACTTCGTGTAAAATATAGCCTTGAAACAAAAAAATTGTATAGCTATTCCTATGGCTTTATTAATCATTTTGTTAAGCGTAGTTGTGTGCTACATGAAACGGATTCCTATGCTTTGGTGATTGAAATGGCATATAGAGAGGTAACCAATATCAGCCGTATAAATGCATCAGATTTGGATCAACCATCATGTGATCAATTGGAAATCATTTCATTATGTGTAAAATCATTGTGATTTTAATCTATTTTTTGAGTTATAAAATTTTTCTATTAAATATTTAAGAGGCAATGCCTGGAAAAGTCGCATAGGGGGTGGGCGTACACCAAAAAGTGTAGCCACAAATTTGAAGCCTAGGTTATTTTCATGTACCTAGTGAGTATTAACAAAAACATATAAGTTAGGTTCCGAGCCTTTAAACTTGCGGAGAAATCGAGGTGTCATTTTCTGAAAAATCGTCATATGGACCCTTTTTTGTTTTTATCATAACTTTTTTTCTACTGAAGCGTTTTCTACAATTTAAAGCGCGTTTTTATTGACATCCGTTCCTCTTTCCAACGAAACCTCGACTATGACCCAAGCCTGTATACTTTTCGAGAAAAGTGACTTTCTTTCTCAAGATAGCGATTTTTGACCCCCTCAAAATATCACATTTTGGGCTCTAGCTCGAAATTTTCTCACTACCGGAGCTTCAAGTCGCACAAAAGTATTGCAACACTTTTCATCGCCATTGTAAACAATAGTAGATTGTCTTTCGAATGTTTAGATCTAATTATGCCCTTGTTCTATTTGCAAGATCTTGATTTTGCTTACATTCTATACCTGTAGTTTGTAGTGCTAGACCATAGATGATAAGGCAGAGTTCGAGCGAACACTGCAAAGATGAGGCAGCTTGGTGGCTAGAGGTGCCGGGAACGGTGCTGACGGTGCCAGGCTCGACTCAGGGCGAAGTTACAAAGATTTTCTCGAATTACTGGAGCTATGACGGTCCGCTATGAATTTGGGCCACTGGATTAGTCTCAAATATCTATTCTAATCTAGAATGCTTAAGTACATTAAAAGTTGAAAAGATTAAATTTTTGACCAAAAACTTTGAATAATAAAAGTATAATGCTTCAAAGTTTACTGAAAGCTATCGAGTCGCCATTTTTTTTCAAAAAACAACCTGTACATACTATATATAAGATATAGCTGTATCTAACTTGTGGTTTATGCACTTCCTTGTAAATTGCCTAGTGGTATTTTTTTATGGTCTTTTCTGACTCTCTTTAGGGGAGATGAAGGCAGAGAGGCTGAGAGACGAATGCATAACGCATGAGAATATAAGGCGGCATAAGTCCAGCAACTCCGCCCGGCGGCGGCACACTCTCGTTTCGTCGAATATATTTTTAAGAATGTGATGTCATTTTAATAAATAGGTCATTTTTAGCATATCGGTTTCGAGTTTCGAGTCTCGGTGCCAATATCGTGCTGAAATGATTTGAAATTTTTCGATTTTTTTGTGTTGGCAATCACGTTTGCGGATATAGGTCATTTTAGTACAAATTTATTCAATTTTTTGGTATATACACATCGTGTAATCACTTGCCAATTTGTAGTAGTTTTTTAACTTCGAACTAGCATAGATATGGATAGATCATGCACAGAGGGAGGGCCACTGAAAAGTACTTAAAGAACCAATCCAAGCGGAAAAAAGTTGCCATTTTGTAGAAATTCTTAAAATTCATGAAAAATAGAGCATTTTTTGTTTTTAAGGCATTTCCTGATTCGTTAACTTTATGCCAATCAATACTTTCTCCAAACTAAATGAAAAA
>OZJO01010888.1:0-10745 GCA_900406225.1 Acrobeloides nanus | reverse complement strand
TGAAGCAGAAGACGAAGAAGAGGAAGGAGATGAGGACAATCGTACTTGGTGTTTTTGTAATCGAGTAACATGAAAAATATTTAAAAAGTGTATTATTTTAAAATGTACAAATTTAGGAAACCTTTGGAGATATGATAGCTTGTGACAATAAAAACGTAAGTTTTCGTATATGTACATGATTTGTTAAACATTGTGTTTATAGTGCCGATACGAGTGGTTCCATTACAACTGTGTTGGAATAACGGCGCCACCGAAAGGGAAATGGTATTGCTCCGAATGTCAACAATTAATAGATAGCAGAAGAAGCGCATCTATAGAGCAAAGATAATCTCATTTTAAATCATTTTTGAATTGAATAAACATGGTTATGTCCGCGACATACAACATATACCGTATTTACTCTAATAGAAGTACCCCCTAACTTCCAACTTCTAAGATCTCTAGAAGAAATCTACAGATTTCCATGAAAAGTGATGTTCACAAAAGTTGTAGAGAAGGGTATGCTCTACAACTTTTGTGAACATCACTTTTCATGCAAACCTATAGATTTTCTTCTAGAGAGCTTAGAAGTTGGAAGTTAGAGGGTGCTTCTATTAGAGTAAATACGGTAGTTTCCAACGTATTTTAAATCAAGCAAAGGCGTACAAAAATGGGCTCCACTTTTTTGGCACTTCTTATAACAACAAATTCACAATTATATCACTATTTTATAATTTTTGTAACCCGTGAAATAGTGCAGACCGATGTGCATAAACGAAGTAATGACTTGGTCGTTGCTGGCCGGGCAGTACGTGCTAGTAAATATTTGGTGGAATCCCATTGTTTTGGCAAGATCTGCCACGACTGAGTTGACAAATTCGCGTTCGACGAGCATTTCAATTTTGGGGCACGATTTTTCTATAGAAAAACACCTAAATTTCGTCCTCAATGTTACATCCCCCAAAATCCGTCCTCAAAAGTCCGTCCCTACATGTCACACCTCCAAAAGTTCGTCCCCCAAAAATCCGGCGCCAATTTACGACAATTAGCGCAGACCCAGAGAGCCGTTGCGACGGGGGGGGGGAGTCGTGTTGCAACAAAAGCGATTCCGTTGCAACGAAACCTTTGGAGCAAGTTCCCCTGGTTGCCGCCACTTAAAGTTGACTAAACTCGGCAAAAAAATTTTTATTTTCTTCAGGAAATTATCCATTTAGGGGTAATTCTATGCGAAAAATCGATTGCGCGCACTCCCGCAACCTGAAAACCGCAGAAAAATGGTGAAATTCAATTTTCTCGAGAAATGGAAATGTTAGCGACCACGCAGGGATGCATGGGACGATATTTGTTCATTTCTCGAGAAAATCGAATGTTTCACCATTTTGCTGTGGTTTTCAGGTTGCGGGAGTGCGCACAATCGATTTTTCGCATAAAATTACCCCCTAAATGGGTAATTTCCGAAAGCAAATAATTTTTTTTGCCGAGTTTAGTCAATGTTAAGTGGCGGCAACCAGGGGAACTTGCTTCAAATTTTCCTGGAACTTATGCAATTTAGCTCCCCCAAATAGCTTATATTTATGCACTATACTTTTTTTGTTTTGGTTTAAGCCTAAGCCAGTGATGTAGCCAGAAATTTTTTTAAGGGGGAAGGGGTACCAAGCCTTTTCTAAAAAACCATAAGGGGGACCCTTATATTTTTTCGGGTTTTCGGCCCGTAAGGGGGGGGGTACCAGTATCCTTGGTACCCCCCCCCCCCCCCCTCTGTGGCTACATCACCGGCCTAAACCTTAGCCTATAGCCTAAACCAAGGCAAAAAAAGTATAGTGCATAAATATATGGCATAGGTTTAGGCCCGTGACGTAGCCACGGGGGGGGGGGTACCAAAGATACTGGTACTCCCCTTACGGGCCGAAAACCCGAAAANCCCCTCTTACGGGCCGAAAAAACATAAGAGTTCCCCCCCCCCCACATAGAAAAATGGAACTCATGCACTTTAGCCCCCCCCCAAATTATGGGGGGGGGCTAAAGTACATGAGTTCCATTTTCCTATGTCCGTCTATTGAAGAATTGATTGAAATTTGTTAATTAAAACGATTGCCTATTTTTAAGTTCACTGTTCTTCCCATATTTGTTGGCAATTCTGTCAAAATGTTGGCTTATCATTTTGATTTGAACACGTCAAATAATAAAATCTACAGTTTCTTTTTTGTATGAATGTATTTACCTTAAATTGATTACCTTTTTTTTGTTTTTTTAATGTATTCAGTTTTGTAGGTATTTGAAACGATGACTATGAGATTTGTCTATTTGATATTGGGATGCGCTATACTTCATATATCGTTGGCGTCTTCAAGACGTACTCTGGTCTTGGTGGACAACCTAAACATTCGTGAAACGCATTCGATCTTTTTTAAATCACTCCAAGATCGTGGCCATACTGTTACAATCAAGGCAGCTGATGACCCTTCATTGGCTTTAATCAAATTTGGAGAATTTCTTTATGAAAATCTTGTCATTTTTGCTCCCTCTGTTGACGGTAAGGGATGCCATTTGCGCTTATTTATAGCCCAGATAGCATAGGTATAAGGCATGTTACAGCAACATCTGCAGAACAGGCGGCATTGTATAAATTTCACTCAAAACGGTCTTTCTCGGGACTCTCTTTTCACCTAATTTAAAAGTATTTGTGAGAGGAATAGTAGACGCACAATCGATTAAATTTTGGAAGATATATTCCCGTAAATAAATTTTCTACGCCACTTTGAAGTTCGGGGTACCTCTATTTTCCGCATGTTTCTGTACAAATAATCATAGGGTAGGGAGGGAGGGGTCAAGAAAAATTTTTTAGCCCCTGAAACCATCGCCAATCGTTTTTCCGGTTGTAAAAACCTCCATTATTTGCGGAAAATAAAAATTTGCTTACATTTGAGCTAGATAGAGCGATTTTTGCCATTGGAGAGTAGGATTTCACGTTTTTAGAGTTTGGTGGCACTATAAACGTTCAAGAGATTACCAATTTTATTGATGGCGGTGGAAATGTATTAATTGCTGCGGGCTCAAATCTTGGTGATGCTATTCGTGATTTGGCTACTGAAAATGGATTTGAATTTGATGATGGTAGGATTTTTTATGCATAACTGGATGGGGCTATTCAAGTCCCAATGACGTGAAAAAGGAAAAAAAATTTCAAATTTTTTTCACGTCATTGGGGATGAATAGCCACAATTGGAATAGTCTAGCCCCAAAGTGGTGAACTGTTAAACTTTTTTTTAGAGAAAACTTATGTGATTGATCACCATAGCTATGACACTGTTTTGGATGATGGACATCATACAACAATTGTTGTTCCATCTTCACAACTTCTATCAGCTGAACTGATTGTTGGAGCGAAGGATAAATTAGCACCGGTGCTTTTTAAGGGAGTTGCGTTGGTGACCGACTCATCGAATAAACTACGTCTAGAACTTTTGACTGCTGGAACAACGGCTTATTCTTTCAACCCTGAAAGTCCAATTAATGAGGTTTGTTATTGAAATTTTATGCTTGCTAAACGATGTTTTGAAGTACCCAACCGCGGTCGGCAAATCGACTATTTTGATTGGCGCACTCCAAGCCAGAAATAATGCACGTGTTGTGATCACAGGCTCCCTTGATTTGTTTTCGGATGCTTATATTAATGCGAATGTACACAAGTTTGGAAATGCAATCAAGTAAGTGTTAAAAATTTTTTTTGAATGTCACCTATTCAAGTTTGGGTGGCCCCAATGACGTGAAAAAAAATGAAAATTTTTTCTAGAAAATGACCCCAGCATTTTCAAGAGTTTTCGATACGTGCAATCGATTTCTCGCATGAAAATACCCCTTATGGGTAGGGACGCTCACCCTATTGTAAGGGCCTGTCCCGAACTTTCTTAAGAAAAGTGCGTGCTAGGTCATTTTCATGTTTTTTTTGTTTTTTAGCCCATGAGAATTATGGGATCGAGTANGTTGGTGAAAAGAAACCGCCACGTGAATACACTATTTTGGATGAAGTTGAATATACAATTGAAATTGACGAACTTCGAGACGGAAAATGGGTGCCATTTAAAGGAGCTGATGTACAGCTCGAATTTGTTCGCATCGATCCATTCGTTCGTACTACTTTGAAAAACAATAGCAAGTTTATTTTGAAAAATACAACAAGTAATTGCGATTTCAGATGGAAAACTTTATACTGTTTTCAAGCTGCCTGATGTTTATGGTGTGTTCAAATTCTTGGTTGATTATCGCCGAGTTGGTTATACACATCTTTATGATGTTCAACAGGTATGTTGGGTCGTTTGATGTTTCGAAAGTTGACACTTCGAACGTTTTTTAATGTTTTTGAGGATTTCTCCGAAATACAAAGCTTCATAGTTGTGGTGTCGTTAGAAAGCTGGATTTCGTAGCAATCGAATGACACCAAAATCATGCCATAACTCTTTCTGGTTATAGAGAGATTGCATAATTAGTACAAAATGTCGAAAAAACTGACATTTTTTACTAATTATGCAATAACTCCTCAATCATAAGCCTATGGCTTAGTCTATGCATAAGCCTTAGTCTATACCTTAACCTAAGCCTAATATCCAAAATTTTCCAATTCTTCATATTAAAAAAATCGTGATTTTCTGAGCATTTTTATCTTAAAAACGACCATTGTCAAAAAATTTCGCGCCTGCAGCGCTGTTTTTGGTTAAAACTTCAATAATTCAACAAAATTTTTTTTGAAAAACAACGTAAGGGAGATCAAGACAATTTTTGGGGTAAAATTCGTTAAAAAAATCATATGGGGCCTTTATATTTTTGAGCACCCGGGAAATTTTTTTCTGGATACGCTACTGACAGGTATAATACGAATGGAATTTGCCTAGAAATTTGGATTATATGGCTAAGTTGGAATTTTTTAGGTTTCTGTCCGCCCACTAGAACACACTCAATATGAACGGTTCATTCGAAGTGCCTATCCATATTATGCATCTGCCTTTTCGATGATGTTTGGCGTGGTGATATTCTCCTGCATCTTTTTGTATTACAAGGAAGCTCCAGCCGCACATGACAAGCCGGTTACCGATGCGAAAAAACAGAAATAAATACATTTTTGGATAATATTGTTGGTTTTGTTAATTTATGTTGTTCAATTATTTATTAGGACTAAATTGTTGTTATAATAAAGTCTTTTGGAGCTAGTTCACTTGTTAGGATGCATTTGGCATGGTCAAAAAGTCGAAATTTTTTCTTTTAAAAAAAGATGTTTTTGACTGATTTTAAAAGAAAAAATTTCAACTTTTTGACCATGATAAGTGCCTCCCAACAAGTGAACTATAGCTCCAAGTTTTTTAACTATACAAGAGGGTATCATTGTCACTACATGGATTTGATTCCTAGTGTTTCTGTTCGGGGTGCAGTTGTTGGCGTTTGGTTATTCATATTTTTGATTTAAGAATGGCGTTAGATACAAATATGCAGTCATTCTTAGCTAAAGGTGAAATGTCACAAGAACTGGCTATAGAGCTTTTTGAGCGAGGTGGCTTTATTGTAAGTTAAGAATGGAGAAAAAATATTTGAACTATTTGTTTCAGGTCTTCAAAAATTTTGAAGAAGGCATGGAATTTGGGATTGATTATAAATCTTGGAACGTTGCACCGAAATTTATTGGGCTGAAAATGATCCCACCTGGTGTTCATTTCATCTATGTTAGTGTCAAAGATGCACCACGAATTGGCTTCTTTCATAACTTTAAAGAACATGAGATCCTTGTTCGAACTTGGAGCAAGGAAAACGAGGATTTTGTTGACGATGTTTCCGATTCTGTGGAGGTAGGTTTAACGCGGGGTGGGGGAATCAATAAGCCTACTAGAAAATGAAAGGTTGATTTTTTTCCAAAAATTTTCGTTTTGTATATTTTCATATTAACTTTTGGAACTAGTATCAATTAGGTGTCCCACCACGAACGTGAAATTTTTCGAAAAAAATTTTGAAAGTTGACCTCTCGGGGTAATTTTATTCGGAGAATCCGAATTTCACATTTCCGAGACTTGAAAATCTTTCCCCGAATCAAGAAATGGCTATTTATATACATTTTTGACAAGAATCACATGCCATATAAATAGCCTTTTCTTGATTCGGGGAAAGATTTTCAGGTCTCGAAAATGTGAAATTCGGATTCCCCACATAAAATTACCCCTAGAGGAGTCAATTTCCAATTTTTTTCGAAAAATTCACGTTCTGTGGGAGGTACCTAATCGATACTAGTTGCGAACTTTTTTAGATTCAAAGAATTCGTGCAAATTTGAAGAATCTTGATAGAAATCTTGGGCCATATCCATACGAAAATTACCGCTCGTGGATTTCCTTATCCAATCGCATCTCAGAAAAGACTATAAAACGATTGCAACCAAAGAACAAACTTGGTAGGATTACTGGCCAGTCTGAAGTAATAACAAAGGAGGAAGAAGAAGCGAAACAATCGGTATGAATTGGATTTAACCAGCTTATTGGGCACTAGGAACGAATTTACTTTACTGTAAATTAGGTTCCGATCCTAATTTACACGGAATTAGTTTACGGAATCTTATTTACAAGGAACTAATTTACGGATCTAATTTATGAATTTGAAAAGTTATATCAGAAACGTTAAATTTTGCTGATTTTGAGTTCTAGGGGATTTTCGCGGTCAAAAAACATGTTTCCGAGCGATTTGAGCCGCTCCGAGCTCAACCTGACCGAGTTATGGCGATTTGTAAATTATATTCCGTAAATAAGATTCTTGTAAATTAGATTCCGTAAATTAAACTCGTAAATTAAATTCGTAAATAAGATCCTTTGTAAATTGGTAAATTAGATTCGTTCCTAGTGTCGCTTATTGTAGTCAGAGGTGCGATAAGGCCGCGATTTTTTACGATCCATCCTGGACGAGAAAAATCGCGGCCCTGGCCCATTTAGGGCTGTAGGAAATCGCGAGCCCAGCCCATTGCCCGTGCCTAACGGCCTACTTTTATATAAAATAATTCAAAAAAATTTTTTATTGATATTTTCTTCGTTTCAAGCAAAACTCAGCGCCACAGGCGATAATTTATTTTTGAAAATATGGTGTTTTTAACCTAAAAATTCGTCAAAAATCGAAATAAAAATAGCTTCTATGCAAAGATAAATATTTTCAATGCAAAAATAAATACAAGGGAGGGGGGGGGGGCAAAAGGTCTCGGCTAAGGGGTAAAAGTCCTTTCCAAGAGGGCAAAAGTCTTGATATTTCAAAAACGTGTTTTCTCGACAATTTTGGACGAGAAAACACCTCTCAGTGTTTTTGACAATGTCAGGACTTTTTGCCCCCTTGGCCAGGACTTTTGCCCCCTACTCTTGTATATTTCATTTTTTACGGCCCGACTCGGGCCGCAAAAATTTGCGGCCTCGGCCTTGTAAAATACCCCGGCCCATGGGCCTGAGACGTCGCATCCCTGATTGCGGTATATTAATCGGGGAGGGTTAACTCATATTTATGTTCTTGCTACTTACTATTTCCCCTAATTTAGAGCGACCCTTCAAAAATGTTCGTTGTTGACAGAACGAAGCAAACCCGTGTACGCTATGTGGATACATTCGGACTCCCCATAATGAATGTAAAACCCGGCTTCGAGATTAACTTTTCGGAAGTGCCTCAAATTACAGTAAGCTATACTGTTTTTTTCAGCTAACATCCATAGCTAATTTAGTTGGCAGACACGAATCTCAAAAGAGCAGGTATTGATAGTTCAGAAAGATTGTATAAATTACTGGCCTCTCTGGATAACGATATTAACGAGTTTCTTGGCGAATTCCAATATGCCTTTGTGGTGTTTTTAATGGGCCAGGTAAGGATCATATATTTCATGGTCTGAGAGGCGTTTTCAAGGGTTTTCGGTGCGCGAAATCTCGCATAAAAATACCCCAATGAGTCATTTTGGAGAAAAAATTTTTGAAAAATTTTCGTCAAAAAATGACCAAATGGCGGTTTTTTACCCTATATGTTTTTTTTTAGGTGTACGAAGGCTTCGAGCAATGGAAGCGTCTGATCCATTTGTTGTGCAGTTGTACAAGCGCTTTAGTCAGCCGAGCTTCGTTATTCAAAGAGTTGTTGATGATCTTACTGTTCCAATTGAAAGAATGTCCGGACGATTTCTTCCATGATGTGCTAGCTAAAGACAATTTTTTGGTTTCTACTCTTTCTTTGTTATTTGCTAATGTTGAAGGTAAATTGAGTGAGCATGGTTGGACATGTAGAGCAATATGACGAATGGAGAATAGTACTGAGGGCTAGTAGTGCTGGGTTGAAATACAAATTTCTTATTTTGACCCATTTTTGGGGGTTGAAATTTCGATTTCGAGGCCAAATTTTTTTTCGAAATTTCGAGAAAATTTTACGGACCGAAGGTCTGAAAGTAGGGTCCCTCATACAATTTTTCACAAAAATGTTTATAATTTCCTCTTTTTTATAAAAAAATCAGTAAAAAATTATATTTTTGCTAGAAAAATAGCAATTTTTGTTGAAAAATGGACATTTTTGGTGAACAATTTTTATTATTGGTAAAAATTTTTTTAATTAAATTTCGATTTTGACCCCGATTTCCATTTAGCGAAACTCGAAAATTTCGTTTCGATCGGCCCAGCACAGGCTCTAGAATGTTTTTTTGAGATTTTTCGAATTTTGAGCTCAAAATCCATTAGAAAATCCTATTATGCGAATTTCATTATACATATTGCGAAAAGCCCTTTTCGAATCATCCTAAAGCTTTGCTGAGAAAAGATTAAAATAAGTCAATCGATATGTATTTAACCTTGAAAAGTGAAATTGTCACATTTTGACTCATCATTAATCTAACGTCACTGTATATTAGGATATCAATTTTTTATTTTAAAAAACTAATCTCATCTTTTCAGATACATCCGGCGTTGATTCCGAGCTATTAACTAAGTCCAGAAAATTCAAAGCTTATTTGAGCAAGAAGTTTGGAGTGAGCTTCGATTTGCCTGAAGATTAGTTAATATTTTGAAATATAAAGATTGTTGTTTTTTGTTGATCTCAAAATGTAAATAGATAAATCCTATTGTTTTTTTTCAGTCTTTGTTATTAACAAATTTCTTTTATGCTAACCACATGTAAATAACCGTTTAAATAAAAGAACGAAAAAATTTTGTAGCTATTGTAGCCCAAGATCAAAAATCGAAAAATTTTTTTAATGACATATTTAGGGGTAATTTTATTCGAAAAATCGATTGTTTGCATTCCTGAAGCGTGAAAACCTTTGTATATATTTTTGCATTATTGTTAAAAATGATGTTAAAAAAAATTTATATAATCATAAAAAAGTTCCCAAAAGCGAGTATAAACAAACATTTAAATATATAGAGAGACCGAAAGAAATAATGGCAGAATAAGGCCATATATAAAGATGCGATTATTACTATATTTAAGATTATGGAATGAGAATGTCGAGTGAAACCGACCCTGTTATTCAATACAAATTAATACTGAAGAACATTTAAAAAATTCAATGCGAAAAAATCCCTTCAAATATTACAAAAATTGAAAACTTTTTCTCGTGTGCACGAGCGAGAAATCGAATTTGATATTAACAAAGCGAAAAAATGCTTCCCTGATTCGGAGAAGGCTGTGTATTGAAGCGAAAAGTCGCAAAAATGCGACTTTTCGCTTCAATACACAAGCCTTTATTGAATTAGGGAAGTGTTTGTTCGCTTCGAAAATGTCAAATTCGGATTTTACCCTCTAGAGGGGTCATAAAAAATTTCGGAAAATCTTTCACGTGGGCTCTCTCCTCTTGTATAGTTAGCTTCCAATTTTTCTACACACAAAATTTTGTACAAAAAAGTAGCAATCTAAAATTTTAGCTGGCTTCATAAAAAATATTTTATTTTATAAGGCTAGCTAAAATTCAAGAATACATCCTTTTGAACTATTCTTTTCAATTTTCACCTAACCAAACTCGCTTTCCCATCTCGCGCGTGAAATTTTCGAACGTAAAAATTATAAAAATCAATTTCATTTTTAAATATTTCTTTTGCATTGGGAAAAGCGAATCAGGCAAATAAAGCAGTATAATAACTCTTTTCATGGCCAATCAGAAAAAAGTCACCCACGTGGCGCAAGAGCAAGTGGCACACTTTTTTGACGTTCATAAAGTTGACACAACACTATCAATTGTTGACGACAATTTACGCGCAGCGTTGTTTGTTGAAGTCTAGACATTTTTCCAATACGAATTAGATCATGTGGACAAAATAGAAGTCGTATCACGTGTTCTCAACGTTATCTTGTCAACTTTATGAACGTCATTTTTTTCTGGTTAGCCATGAAAAGAGCTATAATCCATTTAAAAAATCCAAAAATCTTAACAACAAAAAAGAATAAAACAGGAGTATTGTACAGAACTAGTGTTCGATCCCGAGCTTTCAGAGACGAGATCGAGTTTCAATCAAGTTTTTCGGGACGGGATGCCAACAATCCCGGGATTTTCGAGACGGAACGGGATCGGACACTAAACAGAACTCGTTGACTTCATTGAGTAAGTTCATCGCTGAGCGAGGCTTGTGAAAGACTAGTTTCTTCACATTCTTGTACCTCATCGAGTGAGTCCACGTCAATTTTCTCATCACTGCTAAAACAAAAAAAATTTTTTTAATTTCAATTTAAAAATTTTTTACCATAAGCTACTAGTTTCAGCGACATTGGATGAAGAAGGCAAATCTTCTTGATT
>OZJO01010884.1:0-14206 GCA_900406225.1 Acrobeloides nanus | reverse complement strand
TTCCATTTTATGTCCGATATAGAGTGTTATGCAAGTTTGTTTTTATTATCGTTTACAAAAGGAGTTTAAACAATTTCCAAAAAATCTAAACTTCTTGATCTTCCTGTGTGCGCTCGTGCGTTAGTTAGTCCACAAAACTTTTTCCTTTCAAGCTAATAGGCTCAAAATCGATACCAATCGACTTGGTTAGAGAAGTCGATCGAGTACGATGGAATAATCCAAAAATTTTGACCACCCAAAAATCCGGCAAAAAATCTTTAGATTTACAGTAGCGGCAAAAAGTCTTGCAACCCCTCCAAATTTCGAATTTTCATGCATTTATTCAATTTTAAACCAATGAAACAATAAAAAAATAACAGAAATCAACAAAAACAACAGAAAAATGCTTAATATTTAGTTGGATACCCTTTTGCTTTGATTACAGCCTTCATACGGCGCAGCATCGACTCAACTAGCCCCTTAAGGATATTCACTGGAATGCGGTTCCATTCATCTTGGAGTGCCCGGAATAGCTCATTCTTGTTGCTGAAATTCCTCCCGCGGACGCGGCGCTTCAAAATCTCCCACAGGTGCTCGATAGGGTTGAGATCAGGGCTCTGGCTTGACTAGTGTTGTTTTCTTTTCCATTTTTTTCCATCGCAATTGCTATCTTTCCGTCAAAGGAAATATTTTTCAATTATCGTTTTTTCAAAATTCAAAAAACGAAAATTGTTCAAAATGAATTGAAATTTCATAATATATAAATTTTTCCAAACATTTTATTGAAAAAAATCGATTTTTTGATTTCTTTTCCATATTTTTCCATTCTTTTCCGGAAAAGAATGGAAAAATATGGAAAAGAAATCAAAAAATCGATTTTTTTCAATAAAATGTTTGGAAAAAATTTTCGTTTAGAAATGATATTCTTAGCTTTCGAAGAGTTTTAATGTTATATTTAATTCTTGTTCTGATCATAATATTATTTACATGCTTTATCGGATTGACTTTATCATTCAATCCCAATGATTCTGAAGTACTTAGGATTTTAAGAAATAGCATTTTTAAAGATGAATATGGGAGGTTACCCATGTTTCATTTTTCAAGTATAGTAAGTTTATAAATGATCCTACTACTATAAACATGTAATGTCCGTGGGCGTAGACGATCTCGGAACGTTAAATTTAAGCTGCCCTCTTATGTTTTTTGTTTCAATTTTTTCTCGCAAATCGAAAAAATTGCCTTGGTCCCCTTTAAGTTGTTTTTTGAAAACCCCGCTCGGATGTTTTTTTGTTGAATTTTTTAAGTTTTAGCCTAAAAACAGCACCGCAGGCGCGATTTTTAAAAAAGTGGCCGTTTTAGAGAGCTCAGAAGATCACTATTTTTTGTTGAAAAACTGGAAAATATTGGACAATTTTGATTAAAAATCATAAGGAGGACCATTAGGTTTTCTGACAAAATTTTCAAAAATTTTGGACAAAAACATAAGGAGGACTATTAGGAAATTTTTTTTTGAATTTCGGGCGGGGCGGATTCCATTGCTCCATGGATACACTATGGAGGCAAATATAATTATTTATCATAGACAAATTCTTTATTCATTATTGCTGCTTTATTACATGCATTAATGGCTAGTATAGCTTATACGTTAATCATATGGTTAGGAATTAAAATTCATACAGGTTTTCAAGCAAAGAAAGTTAAAATGCTGCCAAGTGTAAGCAGATTTCAGAATGAAATAAATCGTGTTTTAATACTACAAGTAAATGGTTACATGAATTTTTAAAACAGATTATTTTTTAGGCCATTACACCTTTGGTGGCAGGATCTTTGTCTATAACAGGAGGAATAATAATGCTTGTGTTTCGAATACAAATCGATGGTTTAATGATTTTATTGATGATGCCAACTACTTGGATGTGTGCTGTTAATCCATTTTTTGCTATTTTTATGGTCAGCACTTATAGAAAAGCGATCTTCCATCCATTTAGCAATAAGGCTTGGAAGGTTAAAACACCTATAACATTTTTAACTGATAAATAATTTGTTGTAATGCAATAATTTTTAAATACCACATGTTGATCTATCCTTAACTTGCTCTAACAATAAATTAGCGTTTCGATCGGAGCTCCGAGGTGCAAAAAAATATCATCCTTTTTTATTTTATAAAAGTGGAAAATCATTGTTGATCAATGTTCGAAACAATTCTTAGTTTAATTGATAGGAAATGCCGTAATTAAACGGGTTTTCCGATTAAAAATGTCGATTAAATAAGACGGGGTATCCGTCAAAACGTAAAGAAAAGGTATTTTTCGTCCGAAGACTGATACAGAATGTTACAAAACACTGTAAATCTTTAATCAGTAGCATATGATGTTTTTTTCAGATGGTTCTAAACACAAAAAGAAATTAGAGAATCGTTGTAAAAAATTTTAAATTTGAATATGAGTAAAAATACAAGATCATAAAATGGCGTTTTCGGAATTTATGTTAGGTTTAGGCTTAAGCTTAGGCTTAGTCGTAGGCTTAAGCTTAGGCGTAAGAGTATAGCCCGTTTCAGCCAGATCGATAAAAAAAGTCTGGAGGACTTGGTGTAGTGGTCTAAGGCAAGTCCGCCAGACTTTTTTTTATCGCACTGTCAGAAACGAACTATAGGTATAGAAGTAGGCTTAGGCTTAAGCTTAAGCTTAGGCTTAAGCTTAAGCTTAGTCTTAGGCTTAAGCCTAGGCTTAAGCTTAGGCATAGGCGTAGTCTTATATTTAGGCTTATGCTTATTCTTAAGCGTAGGCTTATGCGTAGGATAGGAGTATGCGTTGGTGTAGGCTTAAGCTTATGCGTAGGCTTATTCTTAGGCTTAGGTTTTTTAATTCGATATTTATTAGATGTTCTCTTTTAAAACTGATCATTTTTTAATATTCTTTCTATGTAATATCTCATCGATTTTGGGGATGCCCAAATCCAACTTTGTTTGGGAATAACCGCAAGTTACGACTAGACATTCATCTAGATAAGATAGAAATTCAGTTGGGGAAAGTCGATTTCTTTCTTTTCATGATTTTGTCGTCGACATCAAAAACTTGTCCGATCGATCACCACGTGCTTGAGGCTAAATTATGTGTGATCATTGATAATAATCTAATTAGACGACGGGTTTCCCAAAATAACATGAATATAGCTCTAAAATCGAACCAATTTAATCCGAAAATTTTGTCAAATTTAAAATAATGAAAAAATGGAATTTTTGCACATTTTACACTTTTCCTACTCTTTACAGGCTAATTCTTTATGAAGTTACATCCATCATCTTCGAATTACGTCTTTACTTTTTTCGTAAATTGTTCTTTTGAACTTCGAAACTTTGAGAAACAAAAAATCTCGAGAAAACGTGCAAAAGAATCTTTGCGATATGTCTCTTGCTCGATTTCCGATCCGATGACACTAATTTTGGTTTTCGGATAACTTTGCAGATATTGCACGATCTTCATTCAAAAGTTATTTTTTCTTATTGATCGTCTCATGATATCACACAAAATAAAAATATTCCGAAAAAAGTGATCATTTGTTCTTCTTGAAAACATGATCGTCTGATTTTTGAAGATCATCAAAACAATGCAAGAAAGCATGGTGAAGAAATTTTTTGCATAAAATAGTATAAAACTTAGGAATTTTGTCGAAAATGTTCACACCTTGGAAAATAGAAGGAAATTCATTTGACGATCAAATTGTTTAAAATTGTAATTTTTTCTCTATAGCTTCATGTAAACTTCTAATTTCATCATAAATTCATAAATAAAACTAGTTAAAGTAGATAGAAAGAATTTGTCAGGGATACCCAATTTTCAATTTTCGTTTCATACTTTTCTTCTAATTTGGTTGACATACCGAAGCTCGTGACCGATCAACACGTGCTTGTGGAGCTCTATAGCAATTCAATCGTTCATCGGGTGATTTTGAGCGTTTTCGTCATTGTTTACCGATTTCGTAAGAAATTCTTTGTTAAAATTACAGCTTAGGACAAGATAATATATACAGTAGTGGTTAAAAGTCTTGAAACAAGCTTTAAAATGGTTCATTGTAAAATTTTTCAATACAAGGTTGTATCGGATTTTGGTGAACAGTCTGTAAAGCTGAAATTCTGAATTTTTTATATGCAAAAAATATTGAAAAATCTTTTAAAATTTTCTAGTTATGGCTGTCGGAAGCTAGTCATTTTTTTCAATTTTATCATTAATTTTGAAAATTTCTATGAAATCAAGATTAGAACATTTTTGGATAATTTTTTCACTAAAAAAACTCAACTGTAGCTCTATCTGAGATAATTTTAACCATTGAAAATTCTACACATACACGTACACATTAATGTTTTCTTGTTTGTGTAGTACACATACACTACACGTACACAAAAAATGTACACGTTATTATCACTGATTTCAGCTAACCCGAATGGGGTCAATCATCAAAATCCGATATAACCTTGATCTGCGGTGATTGTTTGAAAAAAGTTGGCAAAAACGTGACCATCTGGATTGTCCTTTAAAAAAGCATTATGACAAATACCTTTGGAGCTTAAAAATGATCAAAAAAGGCGGCACTATAATTTTCGTCACGAATCTCGCCACGCTAACTTTCGCAACATAACTTTCGCCACGTAACTTTCGCTACTTTCATGTCATAAACATATTTAATTTCAGACTAATTGTTGCCTGATTTGCAATAAATATGTATATTGACACGAACGTGACTAAAGTTACGTGGCGAAAGTAACACAGCGAAAGTTATAGTTTTTTGGCAACGTGACGAAAATTATCGTGGCGAAAGTTATCGTGGCAAACATGAAACGTGGCGAAAGTTATAGTGCCAAAAAGGCGATAGTTTTTTTTCTATAACTTCGCAATCAATTCATATTCAAGATAAAAATTCATCCTCGCCTCGAGTAGTTTTGATATCTATTTTGAGGTGATTTACGTAACTTATCTTGTTAGCTCAAGTGTATTGTCGTAATTGCTCGAATTTTTTATTAGAAAAATTTATCATTTAATAAATTTAATACACTATTTATAAATAATCAGATAACAAACAAAGTATACGATTTAAAAAAAAGATTATTGTTACGAGCCTCTCGCTATTTCGATGTAAGTATTATTTGATTTACCATTCTTGAGATCACAGTTTTCTGTTGGTCTATAGATAAGCTCGGATTTTGGATTATCTGTTTGTTGCGTTGAATTTTCATTTCTGCTGTAGGCTTTAAATCTAAAAAATAAACGATAACTTCGATTTTTACAACTTTATTGCTTACCCACAATCTTGCATATGGCAAAGTGAAGAGGAATCCATATCAAACTTTTAGTTTTGTCGTCGAAACGATTGAAAGAACAGCACAAATATAATTTATTGACTACAGTAAAAACTCGTCGCTTTTAAGCAGATTTTCGAACCGCGGCGCATGCGTCTGGGGAAACCCCACCTTTTTTCATTTCTCCACGAGTTTCAATGACAACCTAGTTTCTGGTTGATCAATGACCACGTGGTTTCACTGATTGTGGTTTGTGTACGTGAAGGAGCTACATGTTTGTACATTTGAATGATCACCACAAAATCAAGAATGCTGACAAACAAATTTCTTAATTGGCAACAAGAAACTTGATCGATTATCGTTCTTTGAGTTAAAAATGAAGTACAGGATGGCTCTGTTCGTTGAGCGCCTATAAGATCTCGGACTAGGTCCTTTATGAAAATTTTAATAAAATTCACCTTGAAGACTACTATTATATCAATTGGCAGTAATCAAAACGATAGCATTCAAGAAGCGGACTCAACGAGGTCATCATTATCGCATACTTGAAAAGACCAACTCAGAATATGGGGAACTTTCCTAACAATCAACTATACCACCCAAATGTTCCTCTACTGACACCAACAAATTTTCAAAACGGCCATAATATTAACAATAATAATTCTTCCGAGCAAGCAATGGAAAATCGAAATCTTTCCGTTAGGATTATTGCATGAATTTTATTTCTTAAAAAAGTTAGACATAAGTACATTAACACGTGCCGGGGGGGGGGGGGGGTCAGGGGAGGGGTAGGAGTATTGCCCTTCATAGACCGACCCTCTATCATCGCTATGATCAGTGTATAATAGTTTTGTTTATTTACAGGGTGGCCCAAAAATCGCACTTTTTGTGAGTCTGGCGTAATTTTTTCAAAAAATTTCAAGCTTTTTAATTTTCATTTAAAAAAAACTTTTATTTAAAAAAAAACAAGCCTCGGTGGTGCAGTGGCAAAGTAGCGGGTTTTTGGTCACAAGATTTCGGGTTCGAATCCCGCTTGGTTCTCTTTTTGTCACTCGGCCTTGTGTCTCGTCGCGTGGCCAGCACTTGCGACGTCGCAGGCTGTCTTGCGACGCGTCGTGCGACGCAACTATAAACGACATTGGAAAAATTGTTCGCACTATAAACGTAATTGCTCTGCNGTCGCAGGCTGTCTTGCGACGCGTCGTGCGACGCAACTATAAACGACATTGGAAAAATTGTTCGCACTATAAACGTAATTGCTCTGCAACGCGACGGAAGTATAAATCCTGCCTTACAAGACTGAAAATTGTCGATTAAAATTGACGTTTTTTCAGAAAACCTCCGAGTTTTCAGAGAAAACCTCAAATTTTTTTGTAGATAATTTTTTGATCGACCGCTCGCTGGTGATGGGTGTACCCTCTCGAAGGTGGAGGCCCACTCATCACCTTCATGCGGTCGATCAAAAAAGAGCTCCCCTCCATCTTGAACATGATATGGTTATGACTAGCGCTGGCGTCTGGCAAGTTAAGGGATGTTGAAAGAATTCTTTTGGCCGTAACTTTTTATAGAAACATTTTTTATATGCCGTTTTACAAAAATATGCAGCCATATATGGAGAATATTTTTTGCCACTACCTTGCTCCGAGTTTACCATAGAAAGATATTTACCCGATCCCGAAAATCTCGAAAAATTTCGAGATTAGGCTTATATCTTTTTATGGTAAACACGGAGCAAGTAGTTTTTTTTTGGCAAACACCGAAAATCATGTCGCATTTCGCCGCCAAAGGCGACGCTGAAAATCTTGACGTGCAATAAATAAGTGACTTGACAATTTTTATTTAAAAACCAGAACCAGGGGCCCGTTGCTTAGTTCCGGAACCGGAAGTCGGATCCCGGAACCGGAAGTTGGAACCGGAGATCGGAAGTAAACACTTCCGGTTCCGATTTGGGAAATTTGCACTAAATTGGAACCAGAAGTCGGAAGTTTTTACTTCCGATCTCCGGTTCCAACTTCCGGTTTCGGGATCCTATTTCCAGTTCCGGAACTAAGCAACGGACCCCTGGTTCCATACAAAATCTCTATCGTCTAGAAGAAGTAAAGATTAAGTAAATTGTTAAACAGATTCTTTCGGTTCTATTGCCAAGTTTAACAGCCTTCACACCAACATTTGCCGAAAAAGGTGGTGCTGCAATGCCCACAACGGTAACGTCTCTTGTAATATCGGGGGAGTGGGGGTGTAAAAGTTTCAGGACGAGTGATAAAAGTTTTAGAACGGGTGATAAAAATCCAGGACAGGGCGAAAGTTTCAGGACACATGCGTTTAACCATAATCATTGTTTAAAAAAATAACATGTGCCCTGAAACTTTTGCCCTGTCCTGAATTTTGTCACCCCGTGTTAAAAACTATCGTATTTGGTTATTTTTTTACAAGAAAATGACCGAATTTTGTGATTTTTTACCATAAATCGACCGGTTCCGGTTGATTTTTGGCTAGAAGATGATCGAATTCGGTGATTTATGACCAAAAATTGGTAGGATCCAGTAGTTTTTTGGCCAGAAATAGACAGAGTTCGAGATTTTTTACTTTAAATCTGTCGAATTAGTAAGGTTTTAACAAGGAATTAATTAAATTAATGGTTTTTCGAAATTTGAAATTTCGAAATCTGATCAATTTTGAGCCAAATTTATGACGAACGGGATTGTTTTTCAGCCGATTTTCCCAACTATATGAAAAATCCGGAGTTTTCTCAGCTTTTTCTAAAGATTTTGCTGAAAAAAATTTTAATCTTTCATATGGCTGAAAGAATCGATTGAGAAAATTTCTGATGGATTAAAATTTTTCGAGAAAAAAATCTCAACTTTTCTTAGTTTTCTTGATTTCGTTTTTTCGAAATCGGGGATGTAAAACCAAATATGGGCATCGAAATTCAAAATTTCGAAATAGAAATCGAGATTCCATCACTACACTATAGTAAGATATCTTGTATATGTTACCGGCATAACTGAGACGCCGGCATCTCTGAGATGCCTAGGCATCTCAGAGATGCCGGAAAAACTTTTGCCGGCATCTCTGAGATGCCGGCAAATTCTTTCGGCATCTCTGAGATGCCTAGGCAGAACTGAGAATCCGGCAGAACTGAGAACCTCAGTTCTGTCTAGGCACTTCGGAGAAACTCAAAATTTTGATTTTAATAAACGATATTTTTTCTCAAAATTTTAAAGGGCGTACACGCCCAGTACGTTTCTCAAAAAATTTTTTTCCAAATTGACTGATTTTTGGTACTCGGGGTTTTCGGGCACAAGAAATCGATTGGCGCAAGTTTTGAGTTCCGAAAAAATTTTGGTAATACTGCACTTAGTGTCACCTATTCTAGTGTTTTTCCTACATAGTCGCGCCATAGTGAGTTATAGCCAAGATGTCCAATGAAATCTTCGAAAATAAGACAAATTGATGCTAGTAGAGAATAGGTATCCAATGAAACTTTATGTATCCAATAAAGTTGATGTATCCAATGGAACTTTATTAACAAATTCAACGAAGACCAAAAAGAAAAAACAAAAATGGTTCTGCAGTTAAGGGGTCCAATTAATAGATTAAGGGTCGCTCAACTTTAAAGGGTCCAAAGAGGCCTAAAGGTCCAAAGAAGCCTTAGGCCTAAGCCTAGGTCTAGGCCTAAGCATAGGCTTAAGACTAGGCCTAAGCCTAAGTCTAGGCCTAAGCATAGGTCTAGGCCTAAGCCTAAGCATAGGTTTAAGTCTAGGCCTAAGCCTAGGCCTAAATCTAGGCCTAAGCCTTAGTCTAGGCCTAAGCCTAGGCCTAAATCTAGGCCTAAGCCTTAGCCTAAGCCTTAGTCTAGGCCTAAGCCTAGGCCTAAATCTAGGCCTAAGCCTTAGCCTAGGCCTTAGCCTAGGCCTAAGCCTAAGCCTTAGCCTAGGCCTAGGCCTAAGCCTTAGCCTAGGCCTAAGCCTTAGTCTAGGCCTAAGCCTTAGCCTAGGCCTAAGCCTTAGCCTTAGCCTAGGCCTAAGCCTTAGCCTTAGCCTAGGCCTAAGCCTAGGCCTAAGCCTAGGCCTAAGCCTAGGCCTAAGCCTAGGCCTAAGCCTAGGCCTAAGCCTAGGCCTAGGCCTAAGCCTAGGCCTAAGCCTTAGCCTAGGCCTAAGCCTTAGCCTAGGCCTAAGCCTTAGCCTTAGCCTTAGCCTAGGCCTAAGCCTTAGCCTAGGCCTAAGCCTTAGCCTTAGCCTTAGCCTTAGCCTTAGCCTAGGCCTAAGCCTAAGCCTTAGCCTAGGCCTAAGCCTTAGCCTTAGCCTAGGCCTAAGCCTTAGCCTTAGCCTTAGCCTAGGCCTAAGCCTAGGCCTAAGTCTTAGCCTAGGCTTTATTTTCTGGGAAATAACCTGCGAATATGTATTGACCCTGATTCAGGGTAATTTTTCAAAAACACCCTAAAATGTCACCAAATGGGCCAATTTTACGTACTCGAGAGTTTTCGGTTATGGCGAACATGAATCAGAAGGAATTATTCAATTTTGACTTCAGGATCCCTATATAATATATTGACCCTGATTCAGGGTAATTGTTCAAAAACACCTTAAATTTTTTTCGGATTCATGTTCTCCATAACCGAAAACCCCCCGAGTACATTTGGCGACGTTTTAGGGTGTTTCTAAAAAATTACCCTGAATCAGGGTCAATACATATTCTCAGATTATTTCTCAGAAAATATGCAAATTTTCTATTTATGGTTTTGGGATTTTGAAATTTGGGATTTTGGGTAGCAATCGATTTCTCGTGCCC
This sequence comes from Acrobeloides nanus, assembly GCA_900406225.1. NCBI lineage: Eukaryota > Metazoa > Nematoda > Chromadorea > Rhabditida > Cephalobidae > Acrobeloides > Acrobeloides nanus. The sequence goes on along the minus strand of OZJO01010884.1, from coordinate 4,143 downwards.
GAAAACCCCGAGTACCAAAAATCAGTCAATTTAGACAAAATTTTTTGAGAAGTGTACTGGGCGTGTACCCCTTTAAAATTTTAAGAAAAAATATTGTTTATAAAAATCAAAATTTTGGGTTTCTCAGAAATGCCTAGGCAGAACTGAGAATCTCAGTTCTGCCTAGGCATCTCAGAGATGCCGGAAGAATTTGCCGGCATCTCAGAGATGCCGGAAGAATTTGCCGGCATCTCAGAGATGCCGGCGTCTCAGTTATGCCGGTAACATATATAAATTATGGCAAATTTCGTTAAGTCTAATTATTGAAACGAAAAACCCGCCTCCAACATGTTCGTGCGTGCACAGTACCTTTAAGCTTAAGCACAAGACTCGAAGTTAATTTTCTTAGGCTTAAGGTCTCAGTCAAAAGGCTCTTAGGCTTGGGAAGTCGATGAATTTTGTAATACACTGTAAAACCACCTTAGCTTCATGCTCGGTCAAAGCAAGTTCCTTTCCAACTTTGCTAAGTTCTGGAATAACTTGACGGTCCATAATCATAGTGTAGACATCAGCGGCGTTGGAAATTTGCACACATAGGCAGACGGTTTTAAGTGCTTCACGAAGCATGTATTCGACTTTCTCTTTCTGAAATATCATCATTGACAAATCTACAATCGAACACTGACCTGTGCAAATTTCTTAAAATTTGTGATGCTCTTCAACAGGTATTCGTTGAGCACGATTTTAACCTTTTCGAAAAAGTTGTATAGCATCATCCATTCGCTACGGATTCTCGAGAGTAAAGCAATACCTTCTTGCAAAAGAGAAACAATGCTTGCCAAATCGGCAGATGTTGTGTCCATGTTCTTTAGTTTGCACATGAAATCCGTGAGTTCTCGATGATGTTGTTCCAACGATCGTTTTAAGTCCTCTTCATAACGGTGTTCGCGTTCGAATTCGTCTTTGAATTGCACTGTTTTTTGCTGAAATTTTGAGTAAAAAACGATGAAAAATGATCGTACTTGATACGCCCGAAGAGCCGAATCGTCAACACGTTCGATTTCAATGAGACCGGAGAAGAACGAAGACTTAACAACTTTCGGTGGTGGAGCATCTTTTTTAAGTTGATTCTGAAAGTCTTTTTGGTCAGTCAAACCAACAACCCTACCCAATACTCATTCCTAGCTTGTTCGACTTTCCTCATAGATTCGACTCTATCTTGTTCAACTCTCTTCGTTTCTTCCTCTTTTGCCTTTTTAGCAATAGCCATCTGCTCCATCAGTTTTTGCAGCTCGAGCTTCGTTTTTTCATTTACACCTTTTGCCCCAGCGGATGCATGACAAAGTTCGTCAATAATTTGAAGAACATGATCTAGTGGTTTTTCAGCTTGGGCAGCCATCTGAATGCATTTATCGGCGGAAGTGGTAATGCTGGTAAATGTGTCTTGGATGGTTTCCAAGTCGGATTCGTTCTAACAATAAAATTGTTGAAGAAAAGCACTTAAATTTACCTGCGCTGCAAGCATTTCAATAATATCTGAGAAATTATTCGGTATATCAGACAATGCCGCTCTGATGGTTCCCATACACGTGTTGGAAACTCGAAACGCGTCAGAAATGGCAGCGATGAGTTGATAGATCGAAGCTCGGAACGAGTGGGGATTCTTCAAGCGATGGAACTTATTTGCTGGCATTTGTTCGGTGACCAATGGAACATCGGTTCCACAAGAGGCGAGAACAGACAAGCTTTCCATGAGGCATACGGTACGAGTTCCACTGTAAAGCATGCTGAGATTGTCGTTCATTCCACGGCAAGCGGAGATGATGTTGTTGATTGTTTGCTAAAAAATGAAAAACATGAGTCTAAAGTCGTAAGAGCAGGTGGAGGATAAAGGCAGAGAGAGGACCAGGGGTAGGAACCATAGGTGGACAAACAGGGGGAGATGAGGGTCTGGTACTGAGTGGGTCCCTAAAAATTTCAAAAATTTGCCTTGGTCCCCCTTATGTTTTTTTCGAAAATTTTGATCAAAAAAGGAACCAACCTGGCCGCTCCGATGCCGGGTTGGTTCTATTTTTGGCCTTTTTGCTGGATTGGTTAATGGGGGAGGGGAGACTCCCCTCTCTTTTGGCCATGTGTGGTAGGAACAGGGACAAATGTCTCGGAAAGGGCCCTAAGCCTAAGGACTTGAGAATAAAAACCTAAGACTAAGCTTAAAGACCTACTAATAATCCTAAAATCTAAGCCTAAATCCGTCAGGATTCAGGCAGGGTGGCTCAGTGGATTGATTACAGGCCAATAGCCTGACGGTCCAGGGTTCGACTCCCCTTGCTTTTGGACAGAAAGGGAAGTCGAACCCTGGACCGTCAAGTCATTGGCCTGCAATCAATCCACTGAGCCACCCTGCTTTTTGATTAAAGGGATCATTTTTTACTTATATAGTAGTGTATATTTCACTTACATCGCGCTTTTTCTGTGGCATTAGAGCTATCTGTTGGAAATTATTCGCTTGAGCAATTCGTCCCTCAGGAGCTGGTACAACTGCATGAATAGACTGGTTGACCAAAGTTCCATGTATTGTATAAACCTTTCCCGAGTCCAGCACAGGACTAAATGTGTCTCCATTTGGCAAATATGTTTCACCATCATCGTCCATAAGCATCATAGAACTTTCATCAATCTTGAAACACCTAGCTAGCGCTGTTGGCCGTAGAGTGTTGGCGACAAGGTCCATGGAACGCACTTCGAAAATAAACGTAGATTTCATAGTAGATCAAGTTTATTCGAGTAAAAAAGCTGAAAATTATTGAAATTTAAGAGAAGAAGAAAAAGAATTTTTAGAGCTCTGTCGACATAACGTCTCAAAAATTTTCAACAAGTTATTGATTAAAGAATTTCTCATATTTGTATGAATGGTTGTAAACAACATGCACATTTTTTTGCTCATTCAAGGGCTTTTGCATAGCTCATCATTTTTTTATCACCAAATTTTGGGTGAGGACCATTCAACCATTTTGTTTGTATATGTTTCATAAGAAGCTTCATTTTATGTAAACTTGTGATTCATAATTGTTTATAGCTTCAAATGTGTCTTGTGGCTCACTCAATTTCGAAACACATTTTTGATCATTTTATTTAAAATGCAAAAATAGTAGAATACATAAACGAACAAAATACAGGGTGGCGCACAACAAACCGGACACTTAAAAAAGATATTAAATTTTTGAGGAATTTTTCAATTTTTTTAGGCACCAGACATTTTTTTAAATGCCTGATTCTTTCAGGCATTTTAAAGTGTCTGAATTTCGGGCATTTTTTAGGCACCAGGCATTTTGTCTGATTTTTTCAGGCATCAGATTTTTTGTGTAAATTTGATCCATTTATGCAGCAATATGTTCAATTTGCATCTTCAAACTTGTTTTGTTTTTTCAGGATTAATTCTTTTAATGTTTTTCCCATACAGTACCGGAAAAAAGTCTTGATTGTCCATGTAAAAAAATTCAATTTAAACATTTATTTCATGTATTTATGCCAAAAAACAATAAGATAAAACTCCAGAACAACAAAAAACATAATAATAACATTTAATATTTAGTCGGGTAGCCTTTCGCCTTGATTACAGCCTTCATTCTTCGCGGCATGGACTCTACAAGTCCTTTGAGGGTGTCTACCGAGATGCGGTTTCATTCTTCTTATAACGCCCGGAAAAGCTCGTTTTTATTGCTGAACTTCCTCCCACTGACGCGGCGCTTCAATATCTCTCAAAGATGCTCGATCGAGTTGAGGTCTGGGCTCTGACTTGGCCACTTCATTACCGGTATGTTGACTCTGGGGTGCCGGAACCAAAGCTCCACAAGCTTTGACGTATGCTTGGGATTGTATTTTCGTGGCTATTGTTAAAAATTAGATAAATTATTTTATTGAGATCATTGGACCATTTTAAAGCAAGTGATTTTTGTTTGAAATGTGGCCCTAAAGAGGGCCGTTGGGATAGAGTTTAATTTGACAGCACAATCAACCACTTTCTTAGGCACGTTCACCACGGATGCGGCGAGCGAGTTGGATGTCCTTGGGCATGATGGTGACACGTTTGGCGTGGATGGCGGCCAAGTTGGTGTCTTCGAAGAGGCCAACCAAGTAGGCTTCCGACGCTTCTTGGAGAGCCAA
>OZJO01010882.1:0-18952 GCA_900406225.1 Acrobeloides nanus | reverse complement strand
CCCCCCTCCCTACCCCTTGACCCATGACCCACCCCCCCCCGGTAAAATTTTACCGGGGTTGTGCAACTGTGAGCAGGAGGGATCGTAAAAATTGTCGATTGGGCCCTTTCTTCATAATTTCATCCCAAACTTTTTATTGAAGCGGAAACTTGCCATAGATGTCTAGTTGGAGGGCAGCTTCTCAGCTTTCCAATAAGTGTTTGATGAGGTCCACAAAACAATTCCTATGTAGAGATATGACCACCATTATAAATTGCCATTTTAAAGCTGAAAATGCTCAAAAAATGACAAGTTTTGTTGAAAAATGATGAATTTTGGTTGAAAAAATCTTTTGTAAACATGAGATTTCGCCAAACTCCCATCCTTCTATGTGATTTTTGTCAATCCCTTGATCTCGCTTGTAAACATTAGTTACTGGATAGTTCTTGGTCGAATTTTTGCCAATCTCTTTTCTTGAAACTTTTACCAGTCAATGACAGGAAATACAGGGTGGCGCATACAAGTGCAATTTGTATGTTTTTGGGACCCGGAATTGTTTGACCCAGTAGCGTATCCAGGGGGGGGGGTGCTAGGGGGGCGGCCGCACCCACCGAAATTCGAAAATTTAATCTTAATGGTCCCCCCTTATGTTTGTCTCTCCCCCACTATCGCACCCCCCGAAATGGTCCTCCCCCCACTCTCGCATCCCCCGAAACTTGATCTTAGATACGCTACTGGTTTGACCCCTCCGAGGGCAATTTTATGCTGTAAATCGATTGCGATCATTCCCCGAAAATGCTTCACTTACTCTTATTTAGAGAAAAATTGAGTTTTTAAGAAAAAAATGGTCATTTTCGCTTCAAAGGAAGGATTTTCAGGGTTCGGGAATGCGTGCAATCGATTTCCCGCATGAAATTATCCCTATAGGTTTCGATAAATGTTCAAGGGGAACCGTCCCACCTCCACCACTCATCCATCAGAAATTTTTTAAATTTTGCGTAAAAAAAATAAAGCGATAAAGGAAATTGGAGAGAGAAGGTAAAGAGTATTTCAAAAATACAATTATATAAAAAATGACGTTGTTTTATAAGTCTTATCTACTCATTTAATGTTTGGAATGTCCTTTGTATTTGCGTTAAAACAATAGATATCATGTTTGAAATCGATAAGGAAATTGAGATGGAGGGAGAGGCAAAGTATTTCTGACACATAAATGGAATGCTAAAGATAAGAAGGAAAATTTCGAATGCCTCAGAATAAAAATGATATCAAGAAAAATAAGATCACAGAACAACTTTTAAAAGTTATTGGCGATAAATCCTGTTTTTCTCAAGAACCTAAAGTAGAGAGTGCCTATCTTAATGAATTAACAAATTATACAAGACAATTTCGGCAAAAAATTCTCTAAAAATTTGAGTACTCCTTTGGCTGACATCATTGTTGCGCAATGAGTTATCCTGATCTTAAATGATATGGCCCAGCCCATGCATTCAAACATGGAGAAATTATATAATGAAAGAAAATCGAATCTATCGTCTGAATCATTCCAATTGGATTTGTAAATTGGTTCTGGATAGTGGTTTTCTTATACACCCGGGACCACTTAGCCATTTGTTAGCTTTTTAACAATTTTTTAGCTACTTTTTCACACTTTTTAGCCTATTTTTGATGATTTTACTCATTTTTTAAACATCGAATTATTATTTTTTCGATTATTTTTATAAGGATGCTTGTTAGACGTTGTCGCTCCCAAAAAACACTGTTAAATGAGCTGTGAAACATTGTCGATCTCAATAAGAAAACGCTGTTAAACGTTGCCGAACATTGTCGCTCGACAACGATTTTTCGACAACGTTGTCATTTTTGACAAAGTAGTTCGTTCGACAACGTAAAAATTTTAGGATCTTGACAACGTTGTCGAAAAATCGTTGTTGAGCGACAATGTTCGACAACGTTTAACAGCGTTTTCTTATTGAGCTCGACTACATTTCACAGCTCAACAGTGTTTTTTGGGCGCGACAACGTCTAACGAGCACCCTAACATAACAAAACAAAATTTCTAAAAAATTTACGTGCCTTCTGCACGATTTTTTAAATTACAAGAGAACCTCCAGATGTTTTACCTGATTCAGGAAAGGGATCGGTGTATTGAAGTGAAAATATGATGTACGATTTTTTGTTTTTTCCCCTGAATCAGAGTCAAGGAAGCGTAACGCCGAGGTCTAGGTCAAAAAATAACAGCGGATTCGTGTTCAGCGACTAGAAAAACCCTAGGAACGTCGAAAATTTTAAAAAGAACTGAGATTTATAGCGAAGTATCAACATTTTAAACTTAGGATACATTTTGAGACCCCAATTTTTCGAAAAAGTCTGGATATTGACACGAAAACATGAGCTTCGCTCAAAAAGATCGATTGGATCGTATTCAGCATACACTCTTGCCCACTACTGAAAAAATTTCATCAAAGACAAGCGAAAATTGCCGATTTTCGATATACTTTTTGGGCGACAACAACCAACCGTAAAACTTCTAATAGAGCCCATGTGGCTCTATTAGAAGGTGTTAATGATTGCCCTTTTACAAATCGAGTTTAAATCGGATTTCTTCGAGCGACCACTTTTTGAATAGCTACTATAGAAAGAAACATTTTATAAAAGAAATTATTGAAAAATATTTTATTTTCGCTGAGTTATGGCCCTTAGAAGTTTTACGGTAATTTAAAAAGAGCACTAGTAATTGGTTTGTAAAAATGTCTCCCTACCAACAAACCTCGGTGGTGCAGTGACAAAGCAGCGGCTTCTTGGCCACAAGGTCTCGAAAAATGCATCTGTTATACGAAAGATGAGTTTTTCTAAACAATGAAACGAAAACTTGATTCAATTTGATACAAAAAGTAATAGAGCAAGTTTCCAGCTTTATAATAAGTGGTCGATCAACGCATAAAACTTTTTCCGGTCAAAGTTATGGTCATTTTTCTGAACACAAGAGAGAATCTTCGGAATTTAAAAATAGTCCAAAAGGATGATGCCATATCCTATCATTCCTAGGGATCTGGACAAAAGTTCCACTTGTATGTTACCCAGGAAGACTTGTAATATCATTATCAACCGAGGGCACAATCGGTTGTTCCCGTGTTAAAAAAATTTCTTAGATTTATCCCATTCTGTGGTATATCTTTAATTTGGAGGCTGATTGTATCTTTATTTAAACAAAATCCTTTAAAAATTATAATCTTAATAATTAGCCGCAGAGACAGCGAAGACGATAACACATGCAACCAAATAGATAATATATTGAGCAACTAGAATTCCAAGCATTACACCAATAAAAATTAGAATTCTCTTAGTCGGATGCCTTTCATATTTTCCCAAACGATGATTGCATTCAGGACAGTAATGAACCACGTCCTAAAACGGATGTATGGACAGATCCGGATTTCATCTTACTTTCGTAAAATTGCATAGGCATACCCACAGAAAGCATATCCATACAATGCAAAATAGACAAACCACCCATGTCATTAGACCGATTTCATGCGCTACTCTAGTCGTGACGGATCTTCCACACGCAGTGCATTGTACATACTCGGGTTTCGATCCGAATTTGTACTTTTCCATAGAGAACGACGCCGGTAAGCCATTGGCCTGAATCGGAGCATTAGAATAATTAGTGGCATAACCCGGATTCTTAGGTGTCGTTATAAGATTCGGATTAGATGCAGCATATTGATTATAGTTTAGTTGAGCAAAATGCGGGTTTTCCCTAGGAATTTCTTGTACTTCATAAGCTTCGTTGTTAGCCGAAGAATCCATGATAAGACAATGGCTAAAAGACGCTAGAAAAGAGTTCTTGGGTCTATTCCTCTGGTCCTTGTACTTGTAAAAAATTCACAAGTACAAGTCATCACTTGTACTTGCACTTGTAAAAAATTTATAAGTGGGACTTATAAAGACAATTATAAAAACAAACCATAATCTGGAAGGGATCCACTTTTTTTGGGACGCCGGACCCTATAAGTCTAGGACTCACGGATTCCGGACCTCATTTGGACCCCGGACTCAAAGGACCCCAGCGTCGCAATTACGATATTTTCGATTTGCCTAATTATCAATAAAATCCATTTATTAACACGAAAATCAAAACACTATAAATTTAAGCGAGAGTTAAAACGGTGAGAAATAAATTGAAAAATAAAATTGCAAACGAATTTATAAGGTTGAGCCGATTTTATAAGTACTTGTAAAAATTTACAAGTACAACTACGTTTACAAGAACCGGAGGAATAAGCCCGTTAAATAAGGAGACTGATAACAATGACGGCATTAAAAGGAAAATTGTTGTAAGAATCAAAGCGATTGTCTAATGGTACGCATGAGTTTTTCGAGTCTTATCATGACGTAAAAAAAATGTCCAAAAATGGGTATTAAAACAAATTGTCTGAAGATTTTCAAAGATGAAAGTACCAAGCAAAAAAGTCATAATCTCAGATTTTTTTCAATTATTGCCTAAAAGTAACTATGTGACCTCAACATAAAAACTCCGTCTTTCTAAAATCCAAAACTTTTTCCTATCCAGAGATATGGCCTTTCAAAGGGATCCTATTTTTTTCCTCACGGAAAATATTTTTTCTCTCACGGATACTTTTTCCCTTGCAGAAATCATTTCTCGTTAAGATTGTTTATTAAAATCCATTATACTGCGATAAAACCAAAAAATATTTTATGTAAAAAACAATGACAAAATATCAACTTTTTCGACAATTAATCATCTCGAACGAGTGCAGCAGCGATACAACGGGGTCTTCCTCGTTTTCTACGAGCTTCAAAGGGCATTCCTTTGAAGTTTTGAGGAAAAGCAATCTCACCAACTTCTATCATCGTAGCAACCGAATGCTTACAAATGGACTTTTTGTGTGCAACCCAACAACTGCACTTGAAATATCCAGCATCGCGGCGAACAGCATGAGCAAGATGTCGATTGTTGGCATAGTGTGGCCAATTTGTAACTTGGTCGTTATAAATTTGTTCATATCATTGCCTTAGGTATTGAGGAGTATTCAAATTAGGACTGGTGTTGTCTTTGGCCAAAAACATGTAGACATCATTAGCCACTTGAACTCGAACTCGGTTCTCTTTTCTCAAATCGTAGGCTCTTTGGACAACTTATGCATAATTATTAAAGTTAGGAAAAGCATATTTCTAGCCGAAAATATCAGTTGACTTTGTGTTGCCCAATTTTAAAATCAACATTTAATTACTAATTTTTATACATAATTATTAAATAGAGTAAATAGTATGTTTATTCATAAATTTATGACTATTTTGTATTTTTCGGAAATTGGAGAGAGAAGGTAAAGAGTATTTCAAAAATACAATTATATATGAAAAATGACGTTGTTTTATAAGTCTTATCTACTCATTTAATGTTTGGAATGTTCTTTGTATTTGCGTTAAAACAATAGATATCATGTTTGAAATCGATAAGGAAATTGAGATGGAGGGAGAGGCAAAGGATTTCTGACACATAAATGGAATGCTAAATATAAGAAGGAAAATTTTGAATGCCTCAGAATAAAAATGATAAAGAGTTCTATAAAAATCCGGTTTTTTAATCGCCATGTAATATGATCAAAAAAATTAAAACAAAAATACAATAATAAGGTTTTTTAATCATCCATTATAAGCATAGAAAGATTGACTCGGCATGTTTGACTGAATCGGTCTTGATTGACTGAATCGGTTCCTGAGATAGCTGAGACCTCCACCAGCTACAGCACCGATCCCTGCTCCTTTAACAGCTCCCGAAAATCTTGAGCCACTTCTTGATCTAAAAAAATTTAAAAAACGTTATATCACATAAAACTTGCCCAATAGCACCAATAGCGCCTCCCGCAAGTCCACCTAGAATTGCACCTCCAACGATTTTTTCATGATTTCTAAATTATTAGTAAACTCTGAAGGAATTTAGGTAATTACCTTGGGCCATTATTCATTGAGCCAACTTCCGATGGAATAGCTAAAGGTTGAGCATAATAATTTGAAAATAAAAGAAAAAGACAAAAACTTGAAAGTATACAATTTTTCATCTCTGATGCCAACTCGATGAAAGTTTAAAATGACGGGCGTTTATAAGCGATGGTTGTGTAAACAGTTTCAAATTGAAATGTTTGTGAAAATAAAAGGTATACATTAAATAAGATTAGCATGACGTGGAACCTAATAGTTTTTCGACGTAGGTGGGTTTCTAGAATGTCGGGAATGTTTTTTCTTCATTCGGGTTCTATGGCATTGCATCATATGACGAATTCACCTGAGATCCAAGACTCTTCAAATAATCAGTATGCAAAAACTTCATACAACTCTAATAACATAGTTTTGAAAACAATAAAATTAGCGTGATAAAGTGAAACAATTTAAATTTTACAAAATTTTCTAAGTCCTTAGAATTAAAGGGAGTAACAATCGGAGCCCGTTCTCCGAAAAAATTTTTTGAAAATTTTTATAAAAAATAATATTAAGATATTGTCAAATTAAGATATCTAATTTAATTTTTTCCATTTTAAGCTCAAAATTTACGTGATCAGGGTTTCCCCGAATACCAATACTGGGTATGAATACGAATACGTATTCGAAATACAAAAATCAGCAGCACGAATCTTTCACTTATTCTGCTGTTCTTGAAATTCGCTTTCATACTTTCCGGGCGATCTTGTTGTACTCTTCTTGTACAATAATCTTGTTACCTTCTTCCTGGGCGATCTTGTTAGAAGTAGGGATGCTACATGCCAAAATAGAAAAGTGGCAAACACCATTTGTGCTTCAATACACCCACCCCATTTTTTGAATCAGGGTCAAGAAAGCGTTTTCATGTTTCGGGAGTGCGCGGCATCGATTTCTCGCATAAAATTACCCCTAGGAATGTATTTTTTATAAAAATTTTCAAAAAATTTTTTCGGAGAACGGGCTCCGATTGTTACTCCCTTTAATTCTAAGGACTTAGAAAATTTTGTAAAATTTAAATTGTTTCACTTTATCACGCTAATTTTATTGTTTTCAAAACTATGTTATTAGAGTTGTATGAAGTTTTTGCATACTGATTATTTGAAGAGTCTTGGATCTCAGGTGAATTCGTCATATGATGCAATGCCATAGAACCCGAATGAAGAAAAAACATTCCCGACATTCTAGAAACCCACCTACGTCGAAAAACTATTAGGTTCCACGTCATGCTAATCTTATTTAATGTATACCTTTTATTTTCACAAACATTTCAATTTGAAACTGTTTACACAACCATCAGCTTATAAACGCCCGTCATTTTAATATAACTTTTTAAAATTTTTTTAGATCAAGAAGTGGTTCAAGATTTTCGGGAGCTGTTAAAGGAGCAGGGATCGGTGCTGTAGCTGGTGGAGGTCTCAGCTATCTCAGGAACCGATTCAGTCAATCAAGACCGATTCAGTCAAACATGCCGAGTCAATCTTTCTATGCTTATAATGGATGATTAAAAACCTTATTATTGTATTTTTGTTTTAATTTTTTTGATCATATTACATGGCGATTAAAAAACCGAATTTTTCGAGGTCTCTTTTCTATATATGCCAAATCATAATTGTGAAATAATTTCACTAGTTGAAAATTCCCTATAACTCATATCTACTATATCAAATAGGCTGATTAATGTTTAACCCTCGATGCTAGTCGTTTGGAAATGACATTTTCGGACGCGAACAATATTTTCGGACGGTTAGAGTCCTGAAATGATTGCGCACGTGGATCACAATTGCTAGGCTCAGCCAAGTAACAATTTATTCATCGTCAACAATGTCTTCATAAAAGTCATCAAAATTAACTTTTTCCTTGAATCAGGATCAGGGAAGCGTTTTCAAGGTTCGGGAATGCGCGCAATCGGTTCCCCGCATAAAATTAGGGATAATAGGGTGCTTTTTAGAAAAAAAATTTTTGACGATAACTCATAATAAACGGCCCTCCCCCTTTAGGGTGTTATAGGTGGTCCCTTAGGGTTAAAAAAACTTCGCCATAGAAAAAACTCGTCTTAAAGGATCAGTCCAGCCAGTTACATCATGCGGTATCTTCCAGTGGTCAAAATCAAAAAATTCCTTCAGATTCGTGTTCCCCATATCGAAAAACCCTCTGACACCAAATTTCTGCCAATTTGGAGAACTTTTTAAAAATTCGAGTTTTTGGCCCACTTGGTCCTCCCCTTGTGTCCAAGAGTATAAAATTGGATAAAAAATGTTTACTATATTTTATAGATTTAATTGTACAGTTTTAAAAAGAAAAATTTTCGATTAACTCAATTTTTTATATTGCTATAGATATCTATATAAAAGTTGTCGCACAGATCAAGGGCTATCCAACGAGTGGTCAACCATCTCTCCATTCAATTCCTACGGGGAAATATGGCCGTTACAAAAAACGATACCAAAATTTGCATGCTACTCCAGTATTTTGAATTTTTGACTATGGACAGGGTATTCAAAAAAAATTTTTGCTTGCATTTAATTCAGCATAGCTCAAAATAACATTTGCGACAAAAATTGCTCTTCAGTCTTCTCGTGGTAAAAGAATAAATATTGATTTAGAATTAGTAAAGTAAATACTCGACTAGAATCCACTAACACTTTAAACAAACGATCTATTCGGCTTCCAATGTATCACAAAATTATGGGAACCAGGGCTACATTTTTTCAATTACTGTCCTTGACAAAAAGCTTCGTAACAGGGTCAAAATGACCGATCTTTGTCAAAAACTCGAATACTTTAAACTGTTTTTCGCTATTTTTTTACACTCAGAACAAAAAAATCTGATTATAATCAAATAATAACAGAACTTCAAAAGTAAGCAAAAATGTTTAAAATAAGCACAAAATGGGAGCCCTGTTTCTACCATATTATTTTTTACTATAGCTCACTTCTAGCATTTGTTGTAATTTGTGTAAGAGAAAAAACACTATGCGCTTAGGGTGCTCATTAGTCGTTGTCACACCCAAAAAACACTGTTAAATGAGCTGTGAAACGTTGTCGAGCTCTATAAAGAACGCTGTTAAACGTTGTCGAACATTGTCGCGCGACAACGATTTTTCGACAACGTTGTCATCGTTTTTTATGATTTGCATTGAAAATTCAAATACTTTACAATTTTTCGACAACGTTGTCGAGAATCTCGAGAAATCTCGACAAGGTTGTCGAAAAATCGTAAAGTATTTGCAATTTTCAATGCAAATCATAAAAAACGATGACAACTTTGTCGAAAAATCGTTGTCGCGCGATAATGTTCGACAACGTTTAACAGCGTTCTTTATTGAGCTCGACAACGTTTCACAGCTCATTTAACAGTGCTTTTTGGGCGTGACAACGACTAATGAGCACCCTTACAATTTTTTAAGTTAGATAAAAAGACACAAATCCGATAAAAATTATATAAAGTCTAAAAAATTTACACAATAGTTTGATCAACCAAAACAAGATGTGGAGAGGGGCTTTTGGTTTTTCATGACTTCAGACGAAATTGGGGTAGAAATAACCCTTTAATTTATCCCCTAGAGCTTTCTTTGCTGGTATCTCAAAATTATTTCACTATTTTGTGTTTTGTAGAATAAAATTATATGCTTTAGCTCTCAATTTAAAACGTGTCATTTTAAGCAATTTAAAATTGAAAGGTTATGATCATTTGAATTTTCGATCTATTCACATAGGAGATTTATTATTTAAACATTTTAAAAATAAAGCTTCCAGATGGATAAATACAAATGAGACAATATAAAATGGCAATTCACTGTTAAGAACTAAAGCTTTATTTAAAAACTCTCGACAAATGCTCCAAAAATTAGTTATTTTGTTTAATTTTTTTATAGTTTTATGTAGCACAGCACCTATTTCAAATTGTACAAATCCTATTGGAAGTAAGTTTTTTGATAGTAACATTTAGTCCATAACCAAGGGCAATTTTTTATTGTTAAATAACGAATACCCTACTCTGAAGTCTGTCCTTACTCTAGACCATATTTGGAATAGGATTAGTGGCTACCTGAGTCTAGGACTTTCCTTGCTTCCACACTCAGGCTATCATTCCTACCATGGCCTAGGCCCGAGCTCATGTTAAAGGAACAAGAGCAGTCTCTGTCCTGCGATTTATTCCTTTTCGCTAGTTAAACTTGATTCGATGTAGACCACAATAAATTTTAGCGTGCGCTGGAGCAAATATGAATGTATGTCCAACTGGTTATTATTGCCAATCACCAAATTCATTTTCTTCCATGTGCTGCAAAGCTGTTTGTAATAATCCAATAGGAGGTTAGATTTTAATTTAATTTATTTACGCTCTTTCGAACGCTTTCGAACTTTTTCAATTTTTTCGATTTTTTCGAAAAACCGTTAGCAATTTTTTNGAGGTTAGATTTTAATTTAATTTATTTACGCTCTTTCGAACGCTTTCGAACTTTTTCAATTTTTTCGATTTTTTCGAAAAACCGTTAGCAATTTTTTCAATTTAAAACCAAACAACATTTGTCATATATATCATATATTTGTTATAAAAATTGTTTATAAGGCTTTGATTTTTATTTAAAAATTTTTGTCATTGATTACGTAATCATGGGTGGGAGGAGGGAGGGGGGTAACCAAATGATTACGGTTGATTACAGGGGAGGGAGGGGGTCAAAAAACCGAAAATTTCGATTACGTAATATCTGGATGACCCCTTTCTGTCCTGCGATTTATTCCTTTTCTCTAGTTAAACTTGATTCGATGTAGACCACAATAAATTTTAGCGTGCGTTGGAGCAAATATGAATGTATGTCCAACTGGTTATTATTGCCAATCACCAAATTCATTTTCTTCCATATGCTGCAAAGCTGTTTGCTATAATTCAATAGGAAGTTAGATTTTAATTTAATTTATTCACGCTCTTTCGAACGCATAGATAGTCAAACAATAATGAACAGACTCATAATGATAATAATAATTGTCATAATAAATAATAAAAATAAGAGTGATGATCAATAATTTAGTTTGTGCCATGGACAACACGGGGCATTTTAGTTTGTGCCCAACTGGATTTTATTGTGACAATCCTTATGCTGGTTTTGGAGGTGGGAGTTGCTGTCAAAAATAAACAATATTTTAATAATTAAAATTGTGGTTATTATTTAAACATTAAAGTTATTTTGACAAATTATTTTACAGGGCCTCTCAATAAAAAGATTGTAGCTGTCCTAGCTGGGGAGTCAATTAACAGAGTTCAAAAAGATGTGTTAAAATTTATCAATTTTTTCAGGAAAGACCTATATTAGGGGTAAAATTTATCGAGAAACACGCTGGTGATGTTATTTTCAGTGAAAATCTATAGGAAATTGTGATTTTATAAAATTTTATCATATAGTAAAACGAAAAATAACAAAAACAAGTTTCAATATGAAATTTCAACAGTACCAGGGTTTTTTTGGTCGGGGATCAATTGCGCGCATTGCCGAGGCATGAAAATGCTTGCCTGATCCTGATTCAGGGAATGCAAAGTTTTTGAGGCATTTTCCGGATATACTCTTCGCAGGGTACCTTCTCGTGGTCAAAATCAAACAATTTCTTCAGATTCGTTTTTTTCGACATGGGAAACACGAATCTGATGAAATTTTTTGATTTTGACCACGGGAAGGTACCCTGCGAAGAATATATCCCGAAAATGACTCAAAAACTTTACATTCTCTGAATCAGGATCAGGCAAGCATTTTCATGCCTCGGTAATGCGCGCAATTGATCCCCGACCAGAAAAAACCCTAGTACTGTGAAAATTTCTTCAAAAATCGACTTCTATAGCCAAATATCGACATTTTCAAATTAATTTGCACTATTGAAAAACTCCCATTTTTTGAAAAAGTCTGTATATTGATACGAAAACATGAGTTACGCTAAAAAGACTGATTGGATCGTATTTAGCATGCATTTTAGCATAATACTGAAAAAAATTCAACGAAAACGAGAGAAGAATGTATTTGTTAGGCCGATCGAATAACCCAATATATTAAAATCACAATGATTTTACACAGAATGAAATCATTCCCATTTGATCACATGGTGGTTGATCCAAATCTGATGCATTTATACTGCTCATATCGGTTATCCCTCCATATGTCATTTCAATTACCAAAGCATAAGAATCTGTTTCATGTAGCACACAACTACGCTTAAGATAAGGATAAATATCTCCATAGAAAGAACAATAAAATGCTGTTTCGAGACTATATTTTACGCGAAGTTGAGTGTTGTTTAACAATGTTTTTACAGCATCAAGAACACTATCTCTTCCGTCATTATAGGCACGAAGTTCGAACTTTCCAACTAAAGAACTGGGGTTCTGATGCGTACGATATAGCTTAAAAATTTTTATAAATAGTTAATTATTTGCATACCTCAAACCATTGCCGGATAAAATTTCCATCATTTGCATAATTCTCAATATAGATAGTCAATCGATTAGCTCCATTTAATTTGCCATTGCAAGTGAAATGCAATACCTCATCATTTTTTTTAAATTTCAAAGTTGCAAGTCGAATTTCTTTCGGTGTCGACGGCAATTGTACAATTTCGGGATTGTCACAGACTTCTCTTATGTATGATTTGAGACCGTAATGACCGAGAGTCAATTCATCGACTATGATATAATTATCTAAAATAATTAAAGTCAGAATGCTTTTTTATACAAAATATGGGTAAAACTGAGAACCTCTCGGGTACAGTTGATTCGAGAAGGGTTGACCCCGCGCCCCAAAACAAATTTCTGAGTCCTAGTGCCTATCCCATCTCAGAGGCCGATTTCCTCCTCACCAAAGCTCGAGCCCAGGGCCAATCTTCTATCCACAGATCCTATCCTGAGCCAACCATGGATGATTACCCTTACCAAAAATTTCATTCAGTTTTGAATCAAATCTTCCCTCTTGCCAGATTCCAAATCTTCCGCGAAATATACCTCCAGTTTTCGTTGTAACAAGTTTCGTCAAATTCAATAAATAATCCAGACGATTCTCTGAAGTAAGATATTTAATTTCAATAGAATCAAAAACGACATCATTCAAATTTGTCAATACTTCATCGACGGTCAGTTGCGAATATTGTGATGACACATTTCTTCCCTCTAATTTGCTTAAGTTTGTCCCATCGAATTTAATTATATAGCTAACGAGATATTCGGCAAGATCTTCTGTCATACTAAGATAAATATGATTGTAAATAAAACCTAAGGTACGAAATAGTCGAAGAGGCAAAATATTTTTGTGCTGAATGGCGACGTTGTTCCAAAATTGGCTAACGAGTTGAATTCTTTCTATCTGATCTTTATGCAAGAAATCAAATACATCGCAGATGATTTCAGGCGTAGTGATCATTTATAAATATGATGCCGATTCTTACTTCTAAACAAATTTAGCGCTGATTAACTTAGCAACAATTTTGACGGATTTGTAATCAAAAATAATTGATGCTGTATACTTTTAAAGGACCACTAAATTTTTGAACGGACCCTGAAAATTTATTTTTATACGAAAGAAGAATTTTTTTTTGCTTTTACACCACTTCTTGAAAGTTGAACCCTTTCGAAATATTTGGATTTGAAATTTTCTTCAAAATTTTCAAACATGTTGTGTATTGAAACGAAAGTGATTGACCTCGACCGAGCATTAGAAAATCCAAAATTTCATTTGAAAAAATCCTTAAATATTAACCGCGCTATGTGTGTCTGTTCCTCACCGATGGGACTCGATGAGAGAAGAAAAATGACATAAAAAATGGGGGTACCCTTCAAAATAAATTTATTAGCCCCCATATCATTATTTTTCGACTTTTTTCTTTATAATATGGATGAATTTTGTCGACATTGATAATTGGATAAAATGGGATTTGATTCTTATTGGCCGATTTTGATTTGTCATAAACGGACATGGTTGACTCATAGTTGGGTGTCCGCCCTCGAAGGCGCTCAGAATTACTCGGATCAGGACGGAAATCTCGTTCGGGGCGCTCGGAGACTTATCGATCCGATCAGAAAATCTCCTCCCCTCCGAGCCGATAGCGTTCGGTCCCCCAGTTTATTTCTAATTTGTTATCAGGATTTTATTGCAAATCGAATGAGATCTCAATAAAGGTAAATCGGATTGACATGCGATCGAGATCTTTTTAAAAGTTAGTAGATATGGGGGTAGGTATGCAGGAAACAAAAAATTTGGGATACCCCCTAAAATTTAAAAAAAAATTAATGGTTACCCCCTTAAAAATTGAAAAAATTCGATTTTCAAAAAGTTCTCCAAATCGGCTGATTTTTTGTACCGAGGGTTTTCGAATATGGGAAACACGACGCGGTGCTAATTTTCACTCTTTACTTAAGGGATGGACCTAAATATGGGGGCGGGATATCCCAAAGGGGTTCGAAAATTCAATTTCCAAAAAAGCTCCACAATGGTACCGCTGACAACGTAATCGTCTGTAATATGACGTCAGTGATGTCAGCGTCTGTAACGCCAACGTTTGCGATGCCGACATCTGTAACATCGATGCGCGAAGCGTGCGTCAGGCTAATGAAATTTTGAATTTTCTAACGGTCGGGGTCAATCATTTTCGTTTCAATACACAAATACGTTTGAAAGTTTGGAGCAAAATTTCAACGCAAATATCTCAAAAAGTTAAACTTTCAAGGGGTGGTGTAAAAGCAAAAAATGAGCAGCAAAAATTCCTCTTTCGTATAAAAATAAATTTTCAAGGTCGTTCAAAAGTTCAATGGTCCTTTAACAACTAATGGAATGCATATGAAATAAATAAACTCGTACCAATGCTGTTTTTGTCCTGACGACAAAAACAGCATTGGTACGAGTTTTACGAAATACCTTTTACGAAATTCTTGTTGGCAATTTGTTTTTTTTAAATTCAATATATATCAAACAGATTGTTATTTAAAGGCTTGGAAGATTTCGAAAGATTTCTATTCAAAAGAGCATCCGTCCAAAAAACCTCTACAAAACAACACAGGCTACCCTGTAAACCTCAAAGTGCAGGAACAAAAAATGTTTTTTTTTTCAAAAATTGGCCTGAAAAATTGTTGTTTTCTATAGGTGGCTAAAAATTGCCATATCTCCGCGAAAACTAAATGAAATCGAATTATTTTTTCTACAATATTCTACTCCTTTTAATCTGTAATTCTACAGGAAAAATTTTTGAAAAGCTCTTTTCAGTATTTTGTAAATCAACTCCAATTTTTTTAGAAGTAAGAATTGGCATCCAATATGATTGCTACTCCTGAAATCATCTGCGACTTATTTTCTTTCTTGGACAAAGATCAAATTGAAAGAATTCAACTCGTTGACCAATTTTGGAATAACGTCATCATGCGCCATAAAAATATTTTGCCTCTACGACTATTTGTAGACTTAAAATTTATTCCCTTGGGTTCCGATCAAATTCATCTTGCGACAAAAGAAGATCGGTGCAAACACCTCAATAGCTATATAATTAAATTTGATAGGACAAACTTGAGCAAAATCGAGGAAAATGTGTCATCTCGGTATTCGCAGCTGACCGTCGATGAAGTATTGAAACATTTGAATGATGTCGTTTTTGATTTTATCCATATTTACTATGGTAATGCAGAGGAATGTCTGGGTTATTTATTGAACTTTATTAAACTTATTACAACGAAAACTGGAGGTAGATTTCGCGGAAGATTTGGAATCTGGCAAGAGGGAAGATTTGATTCAAAACTGAATGAAATTTTTGGTAAGGGATTTTTAAATAATGCAAGATATAAGATCTACCCGAACTAAATATTTTAGCATTCAGGGCCGAGCATTCGGCCCTCCCCTCAACTGTACCTGAGCGGTTCTTGGTTTTGCCCATATTTTGTATTAAAAAACAGTATGATTTTAATTATTTTAGATAATTGTATCATAGTCAACCATTTGACTCTCGGTCAGAGCCAGTACATTTCTGATTCATACATAAGAGAAGTTTGTGCCAATCCCGAAATTGTACAATTGCCTTCGACACCGAAAGTAGTTAGACTTGCACGCTTGAGGTTTAAAGAAAATGAAGAAGTATTGAATTTCACTTGTAATGGCAAATTAAATGAGGCGAACCGATTGACTATCGAATTCGAGACTCCACATACAAATTACGGAAATTTTATCCATCAATGGTTTAAAGTATGTAAATAATTGACTATTTATAAAAATTTTTAGCTATATCGTACGCATGAAAACCCCATTTCTTTAGTTGGAAAGTTTTTTACCTATTGTGGCTCCCCTGATATTGTTTTTGGTGCTGTAAAAACATTATTAAACAACACTCAACTTCGCGTAAAATATAGTCTCGAAACAGAATTTCATAGCACTTTCTATGGAAATATTTATCCTTATATTAAGCGCAATTGTGTGCTACATGAAACAGATTCTTATGCTTTGGTGATTGAAATGGCATATGGAGAGGTAATCGATATGAGCAGTATAAATGCATCAGATTTGGATCAACCATCATGTTACAAAATGAAAACGATTTCATTCTGTGTAAAATCATTGTGATTTTAATCTATTTTTGGAGTTAAAAGAAATTTTTTTTCAATATTTAAAGTTACAAAAATAATATCATTGGCGTAGACGAAAAATAAACAGTAGGGATCGAATAGACGGCATTCGGACAGTTCTCACAAAACTTCCATAGACACTTCTCACAGAAAGGCTAAAAAATGTTGGAGCTAGTAAACCTGGGGGCCCCATTGTTCATGAATCCAAAGGTCGAAATAAAATTTTCTAAAAATTTTATAAAATGACACCCCCTAGGGGTAAAATTTGACGAGGAACACGATGGTGGCATTATTTCCGCATTACCCGGTTGATGGTTAAAATGTTTTGTTTACTATTCATTCTGTTTTGTTTACTGTTTTGGTTACAGAAAAATTGAAAAAATACAAATTTTCGACCATTTTAGATTATTTTGAAGCGGAAATAATGCCACCATCGTGTTTCTTGTCAAATTTTACCCCTAGGGGGTATCATTTTATAAAATTTTTAGAAAATTTTATTTCGACCTTTGGATTCATGAACAATGGGGCCCCCCAGGTTTACTAGCTCCAAAATGTTCAAGGAAGACATAGATTCAAAAACTGATTAGTGGAAAAGATTCTCCATACCCGATTTATTGTCTTCCCTGAAAATTTTCTAGCCATTCCGTGAGAACCTGTGAAAACTTTTGCGAGAACAGTCCTAGTACCTTTTAAATAGAATTAAGTAGAAAGCTTGTTCTATTTTTGATTTTCCTATTGCATTTTTAAGATTCGACATCGTGTTTCGTTAACATGATTCAAGCCAACTCGATTTCTAAAGTCTTTTTTGTTCCTAATCATATGTTTTGAACGCTGTGTTTCTAATAAATTTGATTGCACAGTAAGTTGATTTTCGAGAATATACAAATACGTCTCATTGTTTGCAGAAGAGAAGTCATTAATGACTATCGAATAGAATCCCCGGTGTTAACGGAATCGAAATAAATTGATTATTGGCAATCGTTTGTTAATGAGAAAATCACCCTTTTATCCAAAAATATTATGTAACAAATTTTACATAGACTCTATAACGTCAATATAGTTTTAGATATATCTAAAAAACTAAACTTAAACATGCGATTATTTCTTATAATTTTAATCATCCATAAAGCGTAAATTTCTTAGAAAAAGTTTTTCAATAAAATTTTCACACCATTAAGCATTGTTTCCTTAAAAGCGTCACAGCTGATTAAAAAAGAAAGTCACGCATTATATGTGAATACAAAGTCTATTTCATTACCATTTTTTAAAGCTTGATAAAGTTGAATTTTACATAATTTTATTATATCTTTTCAATATAAACATATAATGCCCATAACAGTATTGAATATAATAGACCTTTCAATTAGTATTCCCTTGTGGTTATTTCATCTATCTATGTTATATTTTCTAATAACACAAATAAAGAAACGGACAGAAAAATATGATAGTGCCTTCTTTATTATTTTTACTATAGTGGGGGTAATGGATTCGATTTTGTTCTTCCAAAAATGAGCCCTGATTTTTTATGGATTTTTGAAAGACACAAAAATTCGCATTAATTTCATGAAGTTCAAACCATTCCGCGAGAACTTTTGTGAGAACTCAAAAATATATTCAAATCACAATGATTTTACACATAATGCAATCTTTTTCATTTTATCACATGGTGGTTGATCCAAATCTGATGTATTTATACTGCACATATCGGTTACCCATGTATTTTCGGGGACCAAAATGAGGAGCCCCCTAACTCTTCCAAATTAGCGAATTTTAATCTTTTCCCACGGGGGTTTTTCGCACCAGAAATCGATTTGCGGTGGTTTCGAGTGCTGAAGAAATTTTTTTAGGGTGCTACCCCAGAATTTTTGGAAAATCCTGGAGTGAAAATGAAAATTTTTTCAATTTTTGTCAGTTTCGACTATAATGCGGTTTTCGGCCATCGGGAACACAAATCCGAGCGATTTGAGTCGATTTGGATCGATTTTGAACGAGTTTTCGTTGAAATACACCCTCTGGGGCAGAGGGGTACAAAATTGGGTAGGTACCCCCAACTCCAAAGTGCCGTAGAAAAGTCAAAACTCGGTCTTTATGCATGAAAATGGAATCAATTGTGTCCCAAGTATTCCTCTACCATATACTTTTTAAGTTAAATGAGAAGTCTTTACGGATCCCGAGAAAAACTTGAAAAACCGACCGAGGTGGGGTCAAAAATCGTGCTCTTACCACATTTTGTAGTTTGTATTATCGTATTAGCAGATTAATATGCTATTACAAACTACAAAAATTGCTAATCAAACAAATTTTACAACAATGTATATTAAAGGGGGTGTGGAACTTGCAGCAAGTTCTCCAGATTTTTGTAGTTTGTATGATGCAATAATGGCTCAATTGGGA
>OZJO01010877.1:0-11342 GCA_900406225.1 Acrobeloides nanus | reverse complement strand
GTCGAATTTAGGGGGTTTGATAAAAAAATTTTTTAAATTCTCAAAAATCACCCTCGGGGATCGAACCAGCGGGCCCAACGTTGCTTAACTTGCCAGATCGGACGGAATCGCTCATAACTGGGGTTGGGAAGTTTCTATAATATCTCTTTTTGAAACAAACTATACAGAGGACATAAGATAAACTGTCTTCAATTTCGTTATGATTTATCGTTCCCAAAATTGTCCCCAGTCACCTCACTTTTTTGCGTTTTTTCTTCATGAAAATGAGGTTTACGCCCTATGGTGTAAAAATAAAAAATGATCAGTGAATGCAGTTCTACTTGATAGGCTTATTTCCAGAAAATCGATTTTTCTGTTGCACTGGTCCTTTAAAATGTTGATATTTTGCTATAAAACTCAGTTTCTACGAAATTTTCGACGTTCCTAGGGTTTTTCTAAGCGCAGAACACAAATCCGCCTTTATTTTTTGTCCCAGACCTCGGGGTTATGGTCAAAAATGGCTTACAAAGAACAGACCTTTTGTGGGATTTTGGGGTACCTGCCATGGTCATAATCAAAAACTTCTTTCGGATTTGAGTTCTCCATGCCGAAAAAACCCTTGAACACAAAAAATTAGGGAATTTGGAGCAATTTTTGAAAAGCTGAATAGTTGGCTCAGACTTTTGCCGCTTGAAACAGACGTGCAGCCGTAATGATGTAAAAAAAAGACTTTTTAAAATTTTAGAATACTCGACCATTAAACACGATTAGTACCGAATTATTGGAGAAGAATATGGAAATTGGCTCTAATCATATAAATAAAACTTCTATAAATAAAACATTGAAAAACTATATAATTCATCCAGATGTATTAACAACTAATTCAGGTATTGTCCTTTTTATAAAGAGTTTTTAAGCAAACTCTTTTTGAAACGGACAATAATTGGTTTGCGATATAATAAATCTCGACAATTTAGATGGCCCATTTATTGTTAGATGTTTTCGATATCAATTTCCTAAAAGATTAGCGCGACTAGAGGAGATTTTGAAGCAAGTTGAAGAAAATAAACGAGAGCCAAATAAAGCCAAGATGAAATATAGAAAAGCCACTAAAAGATATAAGAGTAAAAGAGTCATTATAAGCCTAGATGGTCAAAGTATCGAGACTCATGAACAGAATAAAATAACTTATTTTCGATCACATTATCAAAATTTGGAGAAAGAATTTTTGAAATTTCTACGCTCTATTAAGACAGATATGACTAAAGCCTATGATCGGACAATATTTATAGAAAATTTGTCAAAGACTGTTAGTAAAGAAGAAATTTGGAACTTCTTTTCAAAATATATTGAACAGGTACATAATCTTGAATGATTACAGGGGTTATCATACTCACTGGATTTATCCAGGTGTCCACATTGCCATATTTATATGGCAAAAGCCATATTTTTTACCTCGGTGCCATATTTTTCATCCATTTCCAGACATGAAAAATATGGCAATTGCCATATTTTTAAGCTGAATTTCTAAAGAATGCCATATTTTTTGAAAAAATATACCATATTTCATAAAATGGGATGTGGACGCCCTGGGATTTATCCATCACAAGTTATATCAACTTTCTTGATCATGTTTAACTTTAACCATAGTTAGCGCTAACTGTGCTTAAAATTAATCATTGGTAGCTAACCATAGTTAACTAATTAACCAGCGAGTATGGTAACCTATTAAATTGTTTTTTTTATTTGAATATAAGGTTATAAAAAAAGTACCACATATAATTAAAACAATCATTCAGATAGCAAATATTCATATTGCATGCAATAAAGCCTATCACAGCTGTCACAAAATACATATCGATTGCGAAATTAATGAGCGCAGGCGGTTTGGATTTATCGAATTCAAGGAAATAACACCAGCGCAAAACGCTGTTAAAGAGATGCATGAAAAAATTTTCGGTGGACGTCAAATTCGTGTTTATGAAGCGAGACATATTTTTACAACAAAACCAAACGTGTTAAACTATAAAACTCAAACGAAAATTGATTGGCCTCGATCGAAATTTGAAAGTTATGTAAGCCCTAAAAGATCGTATATAACGGAAATTACTGAAATTATGGAAGAGTGATCGAAATCTTGTGATTAATTGTATAATCAAAAATTTTTATAATACCGCTCCATATAGTGACACCTACCATTTAGGAAAGACCACGCAGGGATGCCTCTTGGCGGAAAAATTTGTAGATGTCACCAAAAATCAGGATTAAAAGATTTTTAAATAATTCTTTTTTAAAGTTGCCCTATATATCCACACAACTTTAAAAAAAAAGAATTATTTCAAAATCTTTTAATCCTGATTTTTGGTGATGCTTACAAATTTTCTCGCCAAGAGGCATCCCTGCGTGGTCTTTCCTGAATGGTGGGTGTCACTATATGGAGCGGCGACTGTAATTGAATAAACATCCGATTTTAAAAGATTTATTACTAACAAAAGATGTTTAAACATCGCTTATTTGTTATTTAAATGAAAGGGAAAATCGTTTGGGGTATTGGGCTTAGCAATAAGTCGTGATCACTATATCCTTAAGTAAAAAGGTCATTGAAAAGAATTTCTCTACATTCGTAAACAAGTAGGTTTAACGCTTATAAGCTGTAAACAACAAAAATGATAAACACTCTTTCAAAATAATGGTGTTTTTGAAGGCTTTTCTTGTGCTATCCTTTAGTTTATTCTCGATCGCTATTGAACGTGATGTTATTCATTATCGATATATTGCACTTTATGAATTCGATCGTCAATTTGAAGGCCAAATAAATTCCCATGTTGCCTATGAAAATATCACTTCTGTATATGGTGAAAATTCGGTTTCTTATTCTACCGTTCGACGCTGGTTTGAACACTTCAAAGCTGGGAATTTTGAATTGGAAGACAAGCCAATTCCAGGAAGAGCTGTAACCGAATATATCGAATCAAAACAAGATAGTTTTTGGTATGATGCAATTCATCAATTACCAGAAAGATGGTCTTGGGTGATCGAGAATGATGGTGGATATTATGAAGATTAAATATTTGGTAAACAAATTGTAAATATTGTTTTCAAAATAAAAAGATTGTCAGTGATCATGACTTATTGCTAAACCCAATAAATTTGTCCAAGTGAGTTTATCTCTTTTGTAATTTTTAGCATATTTCCGTAAGGCTAGGCAAAAAGTGACCAAGGACAAAGCTGTAGCTCAAATCGTGCTCTACAACTTTATAATTGGTCACTTTTCGTTTAGCCTTAAGGAAATAGGCTAAAAACTTTGAACGAGATAAACATATATGACAAATTTACCCTAGCTGATTTTCCCCCTCTTTTAAAATTTTTTTAACTATTAGTAGTCCTAAAATACCGTCCTCCCCATGGCATTGCACCCTACATACACGTATTCATATCGCACACGACTACAGGGCCTTTCTGATGATACTAAAGATAGACTAAAGAACTTTTGGTTTGATTCGTATGATGCTGAATTTTTGCAAATGATGCATGAAAGAATTTTGGATCGATTGAAAAAAAGTATAAGCTTTTAAAACTTTTTTAAGCAAAAAATGTAATTTTAGACAGAAACCCAAAAATTTCACTCCTCTTACCTAACGAAATCGAATTAATACATATAAATATTGACAGATTTTTTTATATTTACACTACAAATGATATGCGAGAAACCAACCGCGATCTTGCGTAAGAAATTTGTAACTATTTTGATCCTAGTTAAGTTTATGAATGCCAATTATCTTAGTAACTTTTTTATTTATTTTAGTAACTTTTTTATTTAAATACCCTACATACACGTATTCATATCGCACACGACTACAGGGCCTTTCTGATGATACTAAAGATAGACTAAAGAACTTTTGGTTTGATTCGTATGATGCTGAATTTTTGCAAATGATGCATGAAAGAATTTTGGATCGATTGAAAAAAAGTATAAGCTTTTAAAACTTTTTTAAGCAAAAAATGTAATTTTAGACAGAAACCCAAAAATTTCACTCCTCTTACCTAACGAAATCGAATTAATACATATAAATATTGACAGATTTTTTTATATTTACACTACAAATGATATGCGAGAAACCAACCGTCTATTACTTCGTGTATAAATACTAACAATAATCAAATCTCCGGCCGAAATCAACTCTACCGAAGGTATATCTTCTGTACAACAAAATCTACAAACATTTTTCCTTTTTTCAGAAATCGCACGATACCTATATCCGCTTCGTTGGAAATTAATTTTTGTAAAATGAAAATCCACTATTTCACAAAAAATAAAATTTTCAAAATGCTTAGATGTTCGGCTAAAAAAATGGTTCATTTTGTGCATGTATAAATTTGTTTTCAAACAAATTTTAACAATAAGAATAAATTTGAAAAATTCTTAGTTTGAAAATATTTCCCCTACACTCAACAGTTTGTTTGTAAACTCTAGTAGAATAGATAAAACTAATTATCTAGATTACGAAACATGAAAAATCGGATCGAAAAAACCAGACTATGATAGGTTTTGAGGCCTATATTTCCACCCATATCCAGGCACAAATATCAGTTCAGTCAAAGGGCTCTGGCTCATCATATAAAGGGCTTTATAACAAGATTAAGAGCACGTTGGAATGCTGGACATCTGCGCCTCATGATGGTATAATGATCTTAGAGAAGTTTTCGTTTCAATAAATAATCAAGTTTAAATCTTCGCACTATACTCGGATTTTTGAACACAAGTAATGATGAAACTGATTGTTTTTGATCTTCTTGTGGCGGTTTTCAGCCGAAGTTTCCTATAAAAAAGTTGAAGCATATGTTTTAATCTTTCTGTTGGTATATAAATCATGGTATTCTGGCAAAATTTAGAGGTCAGGCTCTAAATTCTTACATAGAAATAACATAATTTTTGTAAACTTTATTTTTTAAAAATTTAATGAACAAAAATTTTAACTATATCTTCTAACTTTGGGTCGATAAAAAAGATAAATAAAAGCTGCAACTAAAAATGGGCATATTACACATTCTAAATAGGCACTTAACACCGGGACATAAAAAGATATCAGTACCGAGGGAGGACAAGAAGACACGCTCCCTAGCAGGAAAAATTTCTCCTAATGGTTCCCCCATGCTTTGCCCAAAATTTTTGATATTTTTTTGAAAATCCTAATGGTCCCCCATTGCAATTTTTCAATAAAACATTTTTCAACATAAATTTATCCAAAATTTATCATTTTTTCACCACAAAAGTTCATTTTCTGACCACTTTCAGCTTAAAAACAAGCATTTCTCAAAATAATTTTCGCATGCGGCGTTGGCTTTTCTTATAGCATTTTTGAAAAATTCGAAAAGATTGTTTTGGTCCCCCTTATGTTTTTTCCAAAATTTTGAAAAAAAGCATAAGAGGAACAAGAACATTTTTATGTCCCCCCCCCCGTCGAGGAATCCTGCTTACGGCACTGAATGATATCAAATTGTATAAGAGTAAAGCATACATGTTCAAAGGAGGGACCGTCCCCATTCCCACCACTCATCCATCGAGAATTGGATGAGTGGTGGGAGTAGGGGTTTTGACAAAATTTCATTCATCTATCCAAGATGACGAAAAACAGCACAAAAATCATCCATCTATACATCCTCCAAGGGGTCGGTCCCACCCCTACTGTACATGTATGGAGTGAAGCTCACTAGAATTGAAATCAAAATTTAAAAAAAACATAACTATAAAAATTTTAGCACATCATAAATTGACTGTGAAAATCAATACTGGGGAAGGAAAGTAAGAATAAAAAATAAAGATCAACAGTCTTAAGTTAAGGGAATTTAATTAGAATATATAGTCCATTTCAGCTGGAGTGCAAGAAAAAAATTGAAGACCCATAGCGCAGTGCAATTGGTACACTTATGCACTAATGCTCAAAAGTTCGAGTCCCGTTTGCGTTCAATTGTTTTTAACTTTTTTGTCTTTTAAAAAAACAACGATATTTTTAATAAATCACCAAGTCGAATAAAATGACACCAAAATTACCAAATTTGATAATTGATTTGGGTTATTGAAACGAAAACCCTGATTCATGTTTTCATTTCAATGACCCATAATAATGTTCAAACTGGATAATTTTGACGTCATTTTATTCGTGTTGACGAGTTATAAAAAATGCCGTCTTTCTTTGAAAAAGGCAAAAACAATTTCACGCAAGCGGGACTCAAACTTTTAAGTGTTAGTGACTAAGTAACCAATTGCACTGCGCTATGGGTCCCAAACGTTTTTGCTCAAACGGACTATATCTAAACAATACTAGCCTAATATTTATCTAATAAACCCGTAATTTTTTAAACTTTAGCAGAAATCTCAGGTGACTTTGGCGGCGACTCATCTTCATCCAAGTCCATATTCGTTCCTTCAACAACGTAATTTGCATAACGCTCCATCACTTTTCTTGTAGCGTCCAACGCCGTGTTTCCGGAAAATATTCTTCTCAAAAAAGCTACAGAAAATTCGAGTATAGCTTCACCACAATACGTTGGCTCCATATCGCCTTGCACATTGAATTTTCTTCCAACATATCCTGGCATCAAGAAAGTGAAATCCGAAAAGGATTGGTGCACAACGTCTCTATAAAAAAGTTTTTGAAGCAATTTTGTGAATGAGGGGGTCACCCCAGGGTCAAAAATCGAAAAAAATTGGGATCATCCCTTGATCTACAATAGATCTAAGTGTTCTAAAGTGCCTAAGCGTTACTTGAAGGTGTAAATGAGTTTTTCGGATGAAGTTTTGTCCAACTTGGACATTCGCTTGATATTTTCCGGCCATTGCCATTTTCCAGCATTGACAAGTAGCATTGGAGAAGTTGTTCGTGAGTATAAATCACGTTCTATTGGGTATAACCAGCCATCTAATACCACCGCTGCCTAGAATACATATTTTCTCTTTTTTATTATGATAAAAAGGCTATGGCTAACCTTAAAATCGGTTGAAAAGGCTGCAGCCGCGATTGCCGTCGAACCACCAAACGAATGCCCTGCTACGGCCGCATTCGAAATATCTAGCCTATCCTAAAGCAAATTTTTACGTGAAAATTTTGCACACACAATACTTTAAACATTTTCCAGTCAAAATTTTGTCCGAGAACGATTTTGCTGCCTTTTGGATTTTTGTCCACTGGGCCACATAGTCCAAGGTTTAGCTCTTCCAACAAATTCAATGCTCGAACACATTCTCCAACTCTTTTGTGTAGCTAGAATGTTAAGGTTTAAATATAGAGTATCGGGGTCGAGCACTAATTCTCTGAGAGTGACTTCGGGCGACACGTAATTAAACTAATTTGTTTAAAGGGGGTAAACTTTGCAGTAGCATCCCCGAAAATTTTAATTTTTGACAAAATGACTTTTCTAAGGGTAATTTTATGCGGTGAATCGATTGCGCGCATTCCCGAGCCTTGAAAATGCTTCCCTGATTCAGAGAAATAAGAGTGTATATTGAAGCGAAAATATGAAATTCGTCAATAAAATTTGCGTCAAAAATTTCTTAGCGTTTTCAATCTTTTTCGATGCGCTCTACAAATGGAGTTATTTTTCAAAAATTCCTTAAGGAAAAAATTCAGGTTTTCGCTTCAATTCACAGGCGTACTCAAAAATTATTAAAATATTTTAAAGATAAAATCGATCAGCAACTTGCAAAAAACCGCATATGAAAATCTTATTCCGACATATCGAATTTTATTCCATTGTGTATATTCATCTGGATCACCCTGTAGTAGGAAACAGTATGATTTACTTGTTGATTGCGAATTTTAAATTCGCGCTCTCCATCACCAAGTTGTAACATTGTGATAGGTTTTTCTATAAGTTGACCAGTTTCAGCATTGTATTCACATGAAAAAGTCCATGAGGCAGATCGGTCTCTAAATATTGCCAGTTAAAAAAGTATAAAAAATTGGGGTTACTCAAGTCTGGATGTTCCAATAACGTGAAAAAATTAAAAATTTGTTTCCAAAAAATGACCCCCTTTAGCGTAATTTTTAACGAGGAATCCAAAAAACGCACTCCCGAAGCGTAAAAACACTTTCTTGACACTATTTCGAGCAAAATTTTTGAGTATAAAATGTGATTCATGTTCAAAATATGGTCTAAAGAGGGTCGTGAAACAAGAGAATGTTGTGATAACTTTATCACATGACGTGATAACGTTATCATATGATAAGTGATAGCGTTATCACAAAAATCGTTATCACAGTGATAATGTTATCACATTAAGCCTATTATCCCACTTTCACTCATCACTTTGAGCATTACTATTTAAGTGTCTAAAATGATTTTTGGCTCACCTATGCTCAACAGCAGCCACAACAAAGCCATAACTTGCAAATGATGCACAGACGCTCGAATAAAATAGTCTATTTCCACTAAGCCCATGTGAAAATACAATAACCGGAAACTTTTCTGGCATATCAGATGAGAGGAATGAATGCTCGGAATTAGATGAGTTCAAAACATTTTTTTCAGCATGACCATTTTTAAGACTTTCTTCCGATTTTGAATTATTTAGATTGTCAACTTTTCTACTTGAAATTAATGGAGCATGCCAGCATGCTGGGATTCTAAAAATTGTTATATAGGGTGAATAAAAAAGTGCATTTTTGTGCCCGGAAAATTTTTTTACTAAAAATGACCCATATTGGGGTAATTTTATGCGGGAAATCGATTGCGCGCATTCCCGAAGCATAAAAACTCTTCCTTGACTCTGATTCAGTGTATTGACGCAAAAATAAAAAATTTTTGCTCACAGATCGAATTTTTGTTCAAAAATCAAAAATTTTTTAATAAAAAAATTATCTTGACGCTGATTCAGGAAATGGTGTTGGTGTACGGGCGAAAAAGAAAAAAATTTCGATTTTTGTATCAATTTTTTCATGCTTAGAAAATGTGCGCAATCGATTCTCTGCATAAAATTACCCCAATATGGTCATTTTTAGTGAAAATTTTTCAAAAAAAACTGCATGAGAAAATATTTTCCTATCAAAAGATATCGCAGTTTTAAATCTGCACTTTTCAACTGAAACACCCTGTATAACGTTTTTCATAGCAGCTTTACGAAAAATTTCGGCTACTTGGCAAAGTGGATAAGGAAGCCACCATTTAGATCTGGCAAGTAAAGCAACGTTGGGCCCGCAGGTTCGATTGCAAGCAAAAAATTTTTTTGTAGATCAAACTTTTCGCCCTAGTGGGATCAAACCTGCGGGCTTAACTTGTCAGATCGGACGGGCGGCTTCCTTATACACTTGGCCCAGTAGCCGAAATTTTTCGTAAAGCTAGCTATGAAAAACGCTATATATGATATACCGTCTTTCGCCGATAACCCAGTCGACAAAAAATCGAATTCTTCTGGGAGAGAGATTTCTATACTCAGCCAATCCATCTATGTATTCATATCGTGGTAGCCAAACTGGGTATTCACCATGTTTAATTCTCTAAAAAAGGAGTATAAAAATGTTTTTACTTCATAAATTTGAAGCTACTACACAATAGAGGGAGGGGGGGGGGGGTCACCCACGTGAAAAAATTTTTCCTGAAATGACTCCTCTAGGGGTAAAAACATGCAGGGAATCCGAATTTGACATTTTCTAAGCAAAAAGCACTTCCCTGATCCAGGGAAGGCTTGTGTATTGAAGCGAAAAGTCGCAAAAATCGCATTTTTGCGACTTTTCGCATCAATACACACGGACATTTTTTAATAGCTCCATAAATTTACTTCCGAGGATTCTATATCCACTTTCAAAGCTGTTGGATAAAATATTCGAACCAAAAGAGAATCATTTTCTGACTCTCCAGATACCATAAGATCAGCACACCCCACATCATAACTTCCACAACCCAGTATAGGCAAAAGTGGTGCGGATTTAGTTGCAGAGTTCGCTCCCTTAGTTTTAGAAGAGCGTAGCCCCATGTTTGAACCTAAAAACTATCAAATTTCACGATTATGCCTCCAGGGAATTTGAAATTGGGCAAAAGTTTTCGGACCCAACCAGGACTCGAACCCGGACCTCCTGACTGCCGTCCAAGTGCAGCACTACCATTGTGCTACCGAGACCTCTAACTCGGAGAATGTTAGTGCACTTGGACGGTAGCCAGGAGCCTGGTCCGGGTTCGAGTCCCGGATGGGTCTGAAAACTTTTGCCCAATTTCAAATTCCCTGGATTTTCTTGTCTCGGTGTGTTAATCCGAGCCCCAAAATTCCCAAAAATGAGAGCAATTATGCACAAGTACAGGGTGAGCCAAAAGAAAAACTGTACTTTTGCGTTTTTTGGTGGAAAAAATTTTTTCACCAAAAAATGCTCGAGTCCCAGTCGAGTCCGAATCGATTGGGACTAGAACTTTTTCTTTTGGCTCATCCACAAGTACATGATGAGCAAAAGAAAAAATCGTACTTTTTCAAAAAAAAAAGTTTTCAAAAATCACTTATAAGGGATATTTTCATGCGAGAAATCGATTGCGCGCATCGAAAACCCCTTGAAAACGCATCCCAGACTATGAAATACCGAATGTTGGGATCTCAGCGATCCAGGGAGCACGTTGTCTGATATTTCACGGTCTGGGAAAAGCGTTTTCAAGGGTTTTCGGTGCGTGCAATCGATTTCTTGCATGAAAATACCCCTTATAGGTGATTTTTGAAAAAAAATTTGAAAAATTTTCACAAAAAATACAGTAATTTTTGTCGCTCACCCTATAATTATCTATATCATTTCAAAGAAAGGTTTAAGTCATAAAAAGATTGGTAATTACTTTTCATTAACTCGAGACTTTGGACTTTGTAGTCTTATTTTTATAGACTTCATGTTTTCGTTTCAATGTTTACATTTGTTTGAAAGCAGAATGAGATTCTTGATATTCACAAGGGCAGGTTGTTAGATAAGTATTGGGTTGTTCCAAAATTTTCCGGATTTTTTACATGAAAAAAATTTTTCAGACCCGAAAATTTTTTCTAAAAATGACTCCTATGCTGGTAAATTTATGCGAGGGAATCGATTGCACGCATCCCCGAAGCCTGAAAATGCTTACCTGGGCCTGATTCAGGGAAAATTAGGTTATTGAAGCGAAAATTAACATCAAAAACGTCGATAATGGCCGAAAATTACAATAAAAGGCTTAAAGGAGGGGTCCAGTTTGCGACCACTTCTCGAAAAAAAATTTTTTTCTAAAAAGGTCATTTTTAGGGGTAAAATCATGTGAGAAATCGATTGCGCGCACCGGAAAATTCTGAAAAAATTTTTCGGGGGTCAAAAAATTGAAAAAAATGCGTCAAAATTAGGGGTTGTATGTTTTAACCCCAACAAAATTAT
>OZJO01010869.1:0-24227 GCA_900406225.1 Acrobeloides nanus | reverse complement strand
TACAAATTGCGTCAAAAAAATGCTAGAGAAAGTCTGTTAGAGAAACGAAATTGTTAGAGAAAGTTCGGGTGCCGCATGAACATAATCCTATGGCTCAAGCGTATAAGCCTAAATCTTATAAGACTTTTAAGCAAAGATATAGATCTCTCTTTCTATAAAAAATTTTAGAACTTCTAAAATTTTATATTTTGTGCCAGGAAGTAACTATCGTTCAAAAAATATGTGTTCTTTCAAAATTTTCATGTCTTTTGATCCTTGATCAAGTCTAAATCTGTTCGAGATCTCGGAAAATATTCCAAATCAATATCCATCCTCCATAATTCCCGTTCATAGGGTACATTTTTTATTTACTTAATCTAACAACCAACCAAAACGGAGACATCTCATGTCTAGGATAACACAAAACCGAAACATCCGAGATCAAAGTAACAAAATTTTATATTTAAGGCCTCTGAACAGAAGTCATTCAAAAAAATTGAATATGTTGTTCCGTTCCTTTTTGATATTTTCTCTGGTCCATACAATCCAAGCGACTGCGCCACCTTTTGGCCAACTAGCAACTTCTGGAAACAAGCTAATTTCTGTCTCGAAGGGCCAACCGGTGCAACTCAAAGGGATATCTCTATGGTGGAGTGTCTGGGAAAGTTTATGGTACAACGCTACAACAGTGCAAAATCTTGTTAAATATTGGAACATCAATGTTATCCGGGCAGCTATGGCTGTCGATCATGGAGGGTATTTGACAAGCCCCGATACAGAAATCCAAAAAGTTTGGACCATTGTCAACGCGGCAATAAACTCGGGGATTTATGTGATCATCGATTGGCACGATAGCAACGCAACATTTCATCAAAATCAGTCGATTCAATTTTTCACGAACATTTCGGCCACCTATGGCTCTTATCCGCACATTCTGTATGAGAATAATCAGCCTACGACGGATCCGTGGAATACTTCATTGAAGCCTTATCATGAAGCTGTGATTGCGGCTATTAGGAAAAATGATCCAAATAATGTGATTATAGTAGGAACGGGTAATTATGATCAGTATGTGGATGATGCTTCGGTAAATCCAATTACAGGTAAAAGCAGAGTTTTTAGTTCCACAGCGCTTCTTTCCTAATTAAGCCATTACTGGACATAGATTTTACGGATCATAATTTTTTCAGCACTAGAATCATTTTTTTCGCATTTAAGCCTAAACCTAAATCTAAAAAATCTAAACCTAGACAAACCTAAGACTATCTTATGTCTAAGCCTAAGCTTAAGACTAAGCCTAAAGCTAAGCCTAAGCTTAAGCCTATGGCTAAATTTAAATCTAAGCCTAGACCTAAGTCTAATCGTAAGCCTAAACCTAAACATAAGTCTAACAATTATAAGCCTAATTCTAAACTAAAAAAAGGATAAGAAGCCTAGACTTAAGCATAATTCTAAGTCTAAAGCCTATTCTACGGGGTCTGTTCTCAAAAAATGCATATCAAATAAAATTTTATATCTTTTTTATAGATTACAAAAACATTGCCTATACCCTTCAGTTTGCCACCGGCACAAATCACGACTGGAATCGCCAATTGGTAACCACCGCGTTGAATAACAACATTACTGTTTTCTGTACCGCATACACTACCGTAAACGCCGACACAACAGGACCCATTTAACGTCACTGAAACTCAAACTTGGTGGAATTTCCTAGACCAAAATCTAATCTCCTATCTAAATTATGCTATAGAATATTCGGACGGAGACGCTGCGGTGATAAGTGGAGCTACTCCCGACCAGCTTGGCAACTCGTCTGTTTTGACCCAATCGGGACAATTGGTTCAAAGTCATTTATTAAATTCTTCCACCACAACCACACCTGCACCAGCTACAACCACAACTACAGCGCCTAGAGTGGTTGTCAACCCACCTTATGGTCGACTAGCGGTCAAGGGAGCAAATATCATCAGCAACGCTACCGGACAACCGGTTCAACTCATAGGAATGTCGCTATTTTGGGACCAATGGATGCCCCAATTTTATAATCAAACTACAATCAACAATCTCAAATGCTCATGGAAGTCAAATATTGTAAGAGCCGCTATGGGAGTTGATGCTTCGGGTGGGTATTTGTCAGATCCCACGACGAATACACAACTGGTTTACTCTGTAATCGATGCGGCCATAGCTGCTGGGATCTATGTGATTGTGGATTGGCATACATCGAATGCGACAGCTTATTTGAATCAATCGATAGCGTTCTTTTCGAGTGTTTCGGCTAAATATGGTTCATATCCACATATAATCTATGAAATTTTTAATGAGCCTTTGAATGTCAATTGGACGACTGTTTTGAAGGTATTTGCTTAGGCTTAGGCTTAAGGTAGAGATATAGAAGCGAGGGGACTGAAGCCATACTCCTTAGCGTTGCAAAGTTTCAAAAAAGATCATGAGGGCTTCTTGCTACATCTTTGAGAAAATGTCTAGCATAAAAAATGTCTAGATTGGGGCGGGTATCGAAAATCGAGATTTTTGGCAATTTCTGAGCGACCCCTTAGCTTTACGCTTAAGTTTGGGTTTTGGCTTAGGCGCCATTTATACTTCCGTCGCGACGCGTCGCGACAGTGCGTTTTTGTATCGTATGATATTGTACGACATGTCGTACCACACGTCGCACGACAGCGTTTACAGTTCGGTCATACGAAGCGTAGCGACACGGCGGAAGTATAAATGGCGCCTTACAAGGGACAATGTACCTATAAAGCTAGGAAAAAAGAATCTCAAGCTTTGTTATAAGAGCCTCATATATGCTTAATTTGGCATAGGCATAGCACTTAGCGACCCTTTGTTTTTAGCCCTATCACATTGCTGTTATCCAAGCGATTCGCGCCAACGATCCCTATAACGTCATTGTTGTTGGCACTCCAAATTGGTCTCAAAATGTCGATCAAGCGGCCGCTGATCCTATCACGAACCAAACTAACATAGCCTACACCCTCCATTATTACGCCGGAACCCATCATCAATCGCTTCGCGACATAGCCACTCAAGCCATCAACAAAAGCTTGCCTATTTTCGTTACAGAATATGGCACTGTCAACTCAGACGGAAATGGACCGGTTAACCAGTCGGAATCGCAACTCTGGTGGAATCTTTTGGACCAATATAAAATCGGCTATTTGAATTGGGCCATTGAGGATAAAAACGAGACTGCAGCGGCTCTTGTCTCGGGAACAACAGCACAACAAGTGGGGACGAATACGACTTGGACACCATCGGGAGCGTTCGTGAATGCTTGGTATCAAACGAAGAGTACCAATGTTACATGTTAAAAAAGCATCACGTATGACCAAAGTGTGCAAAAAATGGGAACACCCCCAAATCCGGCTGAAAAATGTTTCTTTCGCTGCTAATCACTCATTACAAAAGGTTTCAGAAACATAGATTACGATCCGTAAAATATGCTATAAAAAATCGCACCAAATTTCGTTGAATTTTCGCGGAGATACGTTGATTTTCCATCAAGGTGCAACAAGTCGACTTTTCGGGACTTAGCCGAAAAGTCGGCTTTTTTCGAAAAGTCGAAAAAAGTTGTGCACTTATGGAGCTCGATAATTCTTGTTGTAATGAGTTATTAGCAGCGAAAGAAACATTTTTCAGCCGGATTTGGGGGTGTCCCCATTTTTTGCACACTTTGGTCCGCCGTGGCATGCGACGAAAATTGTTATTATGCATAGTATTTTTTATAAATGGCTTGAAAAACATGGCAATAAGAACGAAGGCACCGCACAGCTATTTAAGGAATTGACCGCACAGGATCTTCCGCACAGAATCTGCCGCACAAGGATCTTCCGCACATTTTTGAGTTTTTTCTCACATTTTTAAAGCCATCGTTTCAATAAACGCGATTTTATTGAAATTCAGGCAACTTTTATTAATCAAAAAAATGTGCGGAAGATCCTTGTGCGGAAAATCCGTGCAGTCATTACGTGCAGATGTGTAAATGTGCGGAAAATCTTGTGTNCAAAAAAATGTGAGAAACAAATAAAAAAATGTGCGGAAGATCCTTGTGCGGAAAATCCGTGCAGTCATTACGTGCAGATGTGTAAATGTGCGGAAAATCTTGTGTGGTAGATCCGTGCGTAAAATTTTTCAATCTCGGGCCGAGCTGAGCCTGGGTTCATGCTTGGCCCGGATCGTTCCTGGTCTAGGCCTCGACCCGTTTCGGTCTCTGGATTAGTTTAATAAAGATTTATTATAAATTAGATTGAAAATTAAGATACGAATACTTAGTTTTCAAATTATTAAGATCTCTGACAGCTTTGCATTTTGTCAAATAGACATCTGGTATAGTGGTTTTTGTCCCTGGAAGCAACTTAACAGTAGTCTGCCCGGTTTTTTCTTTTTCATATTCGATCATTTGACGCCAAAATCCACTATTTGGTGATATCACACGGCGAATACTAAAAAATTAATTTTGTATAAGGATGGCCAAAATGAGACAAATCCGTCTCATTTTGAGACAATTATCTCTTTTGAGACATATGTCATCTTTTGAGACATACATGAAAATTGAAACATCGATTGAAAATAGTTTTCACGCAACTAATAAACACTTTTTATNGCGAATACTAAAAAATTAATTTTGTATAAGGATGGCCAAAATGAGACAAATCCGTCTCATTTTGAGACAATTATCTCTTTTGAGACATATGTCATCTTTTGAGACATACATGAAAATTGAAACATCGATTGAAAATAGTTTTCACGCAACTAATAAACACTTTTTATATAACCTATTTGATTTTCAAATAAAAGTCTCAAAATGAGACGGATTTGTCTCATTTTAGCCATCCTTAATGTTTTATATTGTTATCATACCTTACAACTTCATAGTACACATCCTTTAAGCTCATATTTTCATGAACCATTAAATAAACTAGCACAATTGAAGCAGACCTGCTTATACCGGCTGCACAATATACGATAATTTTTCCTCCCTAAAAAAGGATACATTAGCCTAGTTTTCTTACTCTACCCTATATTTGCTTCCCCTGCCCTTCCCTACCCTTAGGACTTTAGAGCCTTAAGATCATAGGACATTAGTATCCTCTGAGACCCTCTTGAAGGGACCCATTTGAAGCCCCTTGAGCCTCGTTCTCTGGGTTTACCGGGGGCCCAATATGGACTCTCTTTGAGACCTCTCTTCTTGGGGCGCTCTGTTGGGAGAGCCTAAGGTGGATGGGGGGGGGGGGGGTACACTTGACAGTGAAATTCTTTTGGACCCTGGGACACCTCTGGAACCATTTGAAGCCTCATTTCCCAGGAAAAATGAAAGCCCCTACGAGATCTCCTAGGTCCGCCTGAAAGCTTCTCTTTTTGGGGACTTCTGGAGGATCCGTGTGGAGATCCCTGTAAGGAACCTTTAGTCCAAAGGGACCCTTTGGAACCCATTTGTCCCTTTGAATGCTTTGCTACTAGGAGTCAACAATGGACCATTATGGGAATCTCTTTTCTTGGGATTCCTGGATGATTCTTTGGAAGACTTCATGGGGCTATCTGATGACATTTGTGCTATTGAGACCAATTTGTAGATCATCTAGGGAGGGGCACCAGAAAGGTAGTCCCCTTCTCCTCCACCTCCTAGATTGATGAAGTATCTAGGGGGCTACCTTCCTGGACGAACTCTGAGGGATGAAATGGAAGGAAGAGGAGTTTAAATTCCTGGGGATCTATGAGAACCGTCCTGATAGATCTATTTAAAGTTTAGTCCCTGTTCCATTCCTAGGAGACCCCATGAGAAATTCATCCCAGGAACCACTTGGAAGGTTCAATAAAGAAGCTAGTAGACGAAAAAGATGTGAACATGGACGCTCAGAAGAGATCAAGCTTATAGTTATTTTATAGTTCAGTGGATAGGAAGCTCGTTTTCTTTGATAACAACTTCAATTTTTGTTAAGTACATTCCCCTATCACCAAAACCTTATTTTAGGACATATAGCCCTTACCGAATCTTTAGCATTCTTTATAAATTCTATAGTTTGTTCAAAATAATTTTTCAAATTAGAATTTTCATCATCCTCCACTTCTATAACAAAATATTCCACTCCAGTTAGCCTTCTAGATTGAGGATTATTAGTTGCATCAACAGCATGAGTTATTCCAAATTCTTTAAGTTTATCGATATTTGTATAAATAGCAGTATAACTTGTTAGGTATAAATAAGGTCGAATTTGAGAAATATCAGTAAGCCCCATAAGTTAGAAATAAGAATAATAAAAGGATGATGTGGCTGAAATATAAGATTTTCAATAACTTGCCTTACATTTTTGTTAAGTAAACAAAAAATAAGAGTACTTTTGCTGGGTTCTATTTTTTCAAGCACTTACAAACATTTCTTATGCTTGTTTTTTCTTCTTCATATGAGTCATATATCGTCATATGATATGACGATATTTTTTGATTTTTCTTTTCGGGCTGCGTTTAAGCGCTGCCAAAAAGTCTGCCAACACTTGATAAAAATGAAAAACAGTAGCACAGGGATGCCATACGAATAAACATTTCGTGCAGCATCCCTACGTCGTCGTATTCCATTTGGTCAAACTTTTGGTAAATCTTTTTTCCAAACTTTTTGGTAGCGCTTGAACGCAGTCTTAAAATTGTCTTTTAGAAGCTGCTGATAAAATTCGAACCAATGCAAGCTTCTTATTAAAGCAGATCTTTTGATTCTTTGAATATTCATTTTGACAAGTTATCTCTGCGCGAACAACCTATTCGTAAGGCCATTAGTGAAGATTTCATAGAGAATATTTGGGACAAAAGGAAGAAAAGCGCGTTTTCAGATTGGAAACAGTATTTAAAAACTGTGTTTTCATGCCAAAATAGCGTTTAGGGACCGAAAACAAATTCTATCAGCTTTGGCTGGTTGAAAACAGCTTTTATTAGATGAAAAACGGCCCGAAAATTGCGTCTTCGACCAAAAATCACGCTTTTCGGTCGAAAATGCGTTTTACCGGTAGCGAATGAATAAAACAACGGGATACGAAATATTTTTTAATTTTTTTGTGAGTACGACAACATCTTCGACACCGACGCAAGCTTGTTCATGTTGTGATTTCTATAAAAAATTAACGTTAAATTCGTCGAATCAATCCATTTTCCACTATAATCCACCGCCGCGCCCAATAAAAACGGTTTCTTCGTCCCCAAATCACTTGCTAATTTTTCAAAAAAACTATTCATAAAAGCACTGGTCACTTTCAGGACAGAATTATCTTCAAACACAAAAGCATATGTGCTAGAAGCCGTGTACTAATCGGCAACGTCTTGTTCTTGATCCTAATAACAGTTGCCATCGGGGCCGGCAACTTCCGAGTCCTCACTATACATGAACAAGGAGAGGAGGAGGACAAGCTATCTCGACAACGTCATCATTC
The DNA here is from genome assembly GCA_900406225.1 of Acrobeloides nanus. NCBI lineage: Eukaryota > Metazoa > Nematoda > Chromadorea > Rhabditida > Cephalobidae > Acrobeloides > Acrobeloides nanus. Next base: position 16,812 of record OZJO01010869.1, on the reverse strand, counting down.
TTATCTGTACTTTTTGAACGTCACGTGATTTTGGGATAATTTAAAATAGGAATTGTAGCTGGAGATTTTTGATAAAATTGTAAACTAGTGAGGAGTAGAAGATAGAAAAGCATAAAATAAAATGCAGAAAATTATTAAAATTAGGAAGATTTCCTAGGCGATTTTTACAATTAGGAGGTTTGGAACAAGTTCCCCTGGTTCCCGCCACTTAACGTTGACTAAACTAGGCAAAAAAAATTTTTATTTTCTTCCGGAAATTACCCCATTTAGGGGTAATTTTATACGGGAAATCGATTGCGCGCACTCCCGCAATCTGAAAACTGCTGAAAATTTGCCAAAATCAACCACGCAGGGATGCATGAGGGGATATTTGTTCATTTCTCGAAAAAATTGAATTGCATCCCCATGCATCCCTTCGTGGTCGTTTTTGGTGAATTTTCACCATTTTTCTGCAGTTTTAGGTTGCGGGAGTGCGCGCAATTGGTTTCCCGCATAAAATTACCCCTAAATGGATAATTTCCGGAAGAAAATAAAAAATTTTTTGCCGAGTTTAATTAAATGGCAGGAACCAAGGAAATTAGCTCCGGAGGTTTTTCTATAAAAGCCCTAATTTTGTATGTTAGTGTTTAGCGAATAAATGTACTAAAATTGGTTCTATTCTCGCACGGTCGGCCTCGTTCCATGATAACAGTTATCTACGTCATAGAAATGAGCATGTTTATTTCACATGGACACCCTTATTTTTTTATTCTATCAAGAAGAAAAAATACTTTTTTGTTTTTTTACTAAAATCTAATGATATAAAATTCAAAAAAGATGACTCCTAGGTCTCTAACTAGTTAGAGTGGAAGTGGAGCTGGCATTTCTTTTCCCAATAGCCCATTAATAAGATTATCTTCAGTGAGCTTTAGCATCTTATGTCTTGTTTCTATAGTTGCAGATCCGATATGCGGTAAGATCACTAAATTTCTTGAACTTTCGTTTAATAAATAGTTATGGCTTACCGCAATTATCTAGTGTAAATAACGGATGATTAGCTGGTAATGGCTCTGGATCGGTAACATCTAATCCAGCCCCACCTAAGTGACCGCTTTTGAGAGCTTCATAGAGATCCTCCGAGTTTATAACACTGCCTCTAAAGAGAAAAACGTTTTTTGCCTGCTTTTTGCAGTGACTAACCGTGCTGTATTGATGAGTATAGAACCCTGTTTCATTTTTGACAAGATTTCTTTGTTGAATTTTCCTTTGGCGTCTCCGGTCACAGCAACAGTGATAATTAAGAAGTCGCTCTTTGCGACTAGGTCTTCGAAAGACACGTATTCTGCGTTGATGCCTAAAATTTAATGTGGTCTTGTGTGCATTTTGCCCCATTTTGTTCACAAACCCGTAATAATAAATCTGGTCGTTCAAGGGATTTTCTATGCGGGGAGTCGATTGCACACATCAAAAAATTGCTAGGATCTCATTTATACCCTGCATCAGGGAGAAGACTAAGGGATGCTCGTACCCACCTACGCTAATACATGTTGAACAAGCTATCAGGGCTACTTACCTTCTTTCTTTATTATATCATGATAAATTATTTTATTCGGATGGAATGGAAGCAGTTTCTCCATCACACTTGTACCTATACGACCCAACCCATAGATACCAACCGTTGAACCTTCAATCTGATTTCCACTGAACATAAAAACATGCCATTCGGGCCTGAAATGACTTGTTCAAAAGAGAAGAATTCCTAAGACTACATACCAACATTGTTCCCATTTCCTAGCCAATGCCACATTTTGTGGAATCCTGCGCGCTGTTGCCAGCAGTAATGCAATCGCAGTTTCAGCCACACATTCAGTCAAAATACCCGGCAAATAGCCGACTTTTACGCCCCTAAAATTTATGTCTGTTCTGTCTAGTGTCAAAATTTACCGTTTTTTACATTCTTCTCGGTCGATATGATCAAATCCGACCGAAAAAGTCGCGATAGATTTGAGATTGGGTGCTAAAATCATGATTTTGAAAATCCTAGAAAAAAGATACCGAGATCCAACACTTCTTTATCGATTTTATTCATAGGGAAAGTAATAATTCCGTCTGGGTTTGTGCTTTTCACGAGACCTAAGAATTCTTCTTGAGAGATATAACCAGGATGGTTGGGTTCGACCACAGTGCCACTGAAATTCCGTAGAAATAACTTGAAAAAAAGTTTTACATTTCTTTTACGTTTGGTAAATGCATATTTGATACAGCAGCAACAACTTTGAATTTTCCCATTTTTTGTAGTAAAAGATGTGATAATTAAAATGTTAACTAAAAATATTATAGCTTATAACTTATAACAGTTTTTCAAACAAATCAGATGATATAAATACGTTAGCAAAATAAAAATCTATAAACCATTAGTTTTGTGAACGAAAATGATAGTTGTAAGAGGCCTGATAAGCGTTTTATAAGAGGTACCCATGTCTTTCTTTTGACAAAAAAGACACAAAACTGTTCAATTAAGCACTCGAAACCAGAGATGTTAATTTGAATATTCTAGAATCGGCTAGAATATTCTAGATTCCGCTGAGCGAATTCTAGCAGAATCGAGCGAATTCTAGAGGAATCAGCTGATTCTCGAATTTAAAAAAATTTCGAAATACGATTACAAATTATGATATTTTCATAGGATTCGAATCCCGTTTGGATCTAAATTTTTTTGAACAAAAAAGTCCATTTTTTTCAAAAACGACCAAAAATATTTTTTTTCGTGTCAAAAATATTTTTTTCACGTAGATAGCCCCCCTGTTTGGAATAAAAGTGTTTTTGAAAAAATGTCCCTGACCCCCTATAAATTTTTTAAAAAAAATTCGAGAATCCGCTGATTCCGCTAGAATTCGCTCAGCGGAATCGAGAATATTCTAGAATAATCTAGAATATGCTAAAATAGAATATCTAGAATATTCTCATAACATCTATGCTCGAAACAGAACGCACGCCTTACGGCGTCTCATGCAACTAGTGTTTCATGTTTCTCGTGCGTATGAAAAGGAAAAAAGTTCATTAATAGTCGGGAATCAAATCTTGATGAAGAAAAACCTTCAATAATATTGCTTTCACTGGTAACATAATTTATAACTATTAGTGAGCAGTCAATTTATCAAATCCTGATGAAGAAAAACCTAAAATCGATTGCGCTCACTCGCATACTGTGAAAATACTCCCTGATTCAGGAAAAAAACTAAAAAATCGCACTTTCAGATTTACGCCTAAAAACACCAATTCCTTCCCTGAATCAGGATCAAGAAAGTGTTTTCAAGGTTCGAGAGTGCGCGCAATCGATTTATATCATAGAAAAACCTAAAAATTGACGGTTTTCCTATAAAAATCCGAAAATGTTTGATTTTCACTTCAATACACCGATTTCCCTGAATCAGAATCAAAGAAGCGTTTTCATGCTTCTGAAGTGCGCGCAATCGATTCTCCGCCTAGAAAAACCTAAGAATTGACGGTTTTCTCATAAAAATCCGAAAATGTTTGATTTTCGCTTCAATACACCGATTCCTTCGCTGAACCAGGGTCAAGGAAGCATTTTTAAGGTTCGGAAGTGCGCGCAATCGATTCCCCGCATAAAATTAGCCCTACGGGGTTACTTGTTAAAAAAATTTGACATTTTTACTTCGGCATTTATTCCTGTTAAGTGCGCCCCCAGGCGTAGTAGCTCCTAAATTTCCTATATTATGCTATTAGTACCTATAGTGCTTGTAGTGCCTATAGTACCCATCTAGTGCCCATTAATGCCTATTAGTGCCTATAAGCACTAAAATCTTATTGCCCCTATATAGTGCCCATCTAGTAAGCAGTGCTTATAGGCACTAATAGGCATTAATGGGCACTAGATGGGTACTATAGGCACTACAAGCACTATAGGTACTAATGGGCACTTATGGGTACTAGATGGGCACTATATAGGGGCAATAAGATTTTCCGGAAGTACTATAAATTTTACCACACCAATGTTTACTATAAATTCTTATGTTAGTAATGTCTAATGAATCAGTAGTTTATTTTAAAATTGATTGCTATATACGCACTTCAAAAGATTGCGCACTTCAGAAGCATGAAAACGCTTCTTTGATTCTGATTCAGGGAAATTAGTACATATTGGCAAAGTTGTGGTCAAAGATGGGGGCGCTCTGGTCAGCACAGTCGAGTAGTTGATCGCGTGGTCAAAGATTAATAGCCCCAGAGGGTTCTACGCGAAACGTTTTTTTTCAAAAAAGTTTCGTACGATTTTGTTCAGCATAAACAAAACGTACTTTTCAAAATGCTACTCCTCCGCCAAGTTAACAGGTTTTTGAGAAATTTTTTCGCGAAGAGGAAATCTATCCCTACAACACCAACATTTTATTCACGAAAAAAGCAAAATTTACAAAATCGGAGACCTTGGTGTTGTAGAGCTAGATTTTCTCTTCATTTTTGAGAAAAAATTTCTCAATAATCTGTTAACTTGGCGGAGGAGTAGCATTTTGAAAAGTACGTTTTTTTTCTTCAAAACCCTGAGCTCGTGATTTCCCGAAAAAACAACATATAATCAGTTTTTAATCTAGCCTTCCCTGAAAACTTTCTAGCCATTCCGTGAAAGTGGCCGTGAGAACTTTTGTGAGAACTGTCCTAGTGCCTGACAAAGTAGTATATTTTAAGTAGGATGTTATTAAAAAAATTCTTTTTAACAGAAACTGTAATTCATTAATACCGCAATTTTACTTCTCACGAAAATTCATCACATAGAGTCTTTTGAAATACCCAAACAATAATTGAAAAAGTAGTGTACTTTAAGTATGATGTTATTTATAAAAAAGCTTTTTAACTAAAGCTGTACAGGGTGTCCCAAAATAAACCGCTCACTTTTTAATTTCAATTTTTTATCGAAAATAAGAAACGTTAACAAAGCAACTAAAAATGAAAAACATCTATAAATTATTCGAAATGTCCTCCTTTCGCTTCGACGCAGGCCTTCAAGCGCTTCTTCTGCACAAGGCATAAGAGGTTCAGCGCTTTCTCGAAGAAAATTGTCCAGACTTCATCAAAGTGGACATCAGCCCAAAGCGACAAATTGGAGAGTGGCCGCCAAACTCCTCGGATCTGAACCCCCTGGATTATGTGATCTGGAGCATTCTTGAAGAAAAGGCGTGCGCCAAGCCCCATCCGACCGTCGAATCTTTAAAACGGGCTCTTATCAAGGCATAGGATGAAATCACCATTGAAATGTTGGAGAAGATCGTCGACAACTTCCCGAAGCGCTTGAAGGCCTGCGTCGAAGCGAAAGGAGGACATTTCGAATAATTTATAGATGTTTTTCATTTTTAGTTGCTTTGTTATCATTTCTTATAAAATATTTTCGATAAAAAATTGAAATTAAAAAGTGAGCGGTTTATTTTGGGACACCCTGTAATTCATTAATACCACAATTTTACTTCTCACGAAACTTTGTCTCTCACGAGTGGTAAATGTTCAACCCAAGAAAATGCACAATTAGCTTAATTATTAGCGTGAAAGGTTTCCGGTTATGAATTTTTCTTATGATTGCTTAAATTGGACCTTACATGGGGTTAGATTAGATAATATAACTCATATTTTCTATGAATCGGAAAATTATTGTCGCTTTTTAAAAGATGTTACACCAATTCTCGACAATGTATTACACCATTTTGCGATGATTCCTTTAATTTTAGGTAAGACAGAAAATTTATGGGGGGGGGACATTTTCTATTATTTATTGGACTCCATACGGGGAATCGATTGTGCGTACTCCCAAACCTTGGAAACGCTTCCTTGACTCTGATTCAGGGAAGGAATCGGTGTATTGAAGCGAAAATCAAACATTTTCGGATTTTTATGAGAAAATCGTCGATTCTTAGGTTTTTCTAGGCGGGGAATCGATTGCGCAAAGATACGNGTCCCCCCCCCCCCCAAATCATGTTATCATCTTGTGATGGATAACTGATAGATTATTTTAATATTTAAAAATGTTTGTACATACAGGGTGTGCGAAAATTATCTGACCCCCTATTGTCGGATACAGTCAACCCTCGATTATCCGATTCCCTCCCCGGTCCATTGGTTAGACTGTTGTAACTTGTGGTTAGATTCAGAATCCGGATTCAGAATCCGAATTCAGAACCCGGATTCAGAATCAGAATCCAAAATCCGAATCCAAATTCAGAATCCAAAAAACCGTATTCAGAATCCGGATTCAGAACCCGAATTCAGAATCCGCATCCAGAATCCGGATTCAGAATCCGGGTTCTATCTCGCAGGGTTAACTGTTTCCGAAATTTGCATATTTCGAACCTCGATTATCTGATCCCCTCCCGTCGGCCTCGATTATTCGATCCCCTCACTAGGGAACGTTTCCAAGTGATACCAAGCTTTTTCGACAAAATTGTTGCTATTTTTTAGAGGGTCGAAAATGATGTATAATCGCATAAAAAATTTTACTTCATAATTTTCTGGTGTCGAGGAAATCGGAATTCAAAGTTTGGGCGTTGGCTTATAAGAAATTTAAATCTAAATTTGTTACAAGCCCAGGTAGTCTAGTGGATAAAGCATCTGTCTCATAGCCCGTATGCAGCGGGTTCGATTCCAGCCGTGGCAAAATCTTTTTGCCTGATTTTCTTCTTTTTTTAAAATTTTTTTATTTCCACTTTTTTGCATAAATTTCAACAATTCTTATTAAAAAATTTTATTTTTTATAAACGAATATATAAAATAAATATCAAAATATATATAAAATAAATATTTTTTATAAACAAATATATAAAATAAATATCAAAAAGGTACAAATTATTTGTAAATTTTATTCCCGATAATTTTTGCAGTTATGAAAATTGGTAAAGAGGTGATTGGAGCAAAGATATGATTGACACCAGCCGCATCGGAAAAATGAAGTCTCGTTGCATCCTTGGCTATTGCAAGATTCAATAGTATTATGAAAACAATAAACTGCAGGATTAATAAAAGGTCCAGGACGCATATCTAAATATTGACTCGAATACCAACTATATAATAACATGTTCTTAAAGCGTGGCGAATTAAGTTGACGATGAATTAAAGCCATTCTTTTTAAAATATTGTTTCTATCATCAATATCAATATCGGGATCTTCCATGAGTAATCTATCATTGATTTTTCGTTCCATATTCTTCCATGTGCGAAAAATCGAAGTATCGAATGGTTGAACATATTTAGTTCCGCCTGGAGGAATAACGAAAACTTCAAGAAGTTTATCACATTTCTTTTTCAGACCTTGTTTGAACTTGTCTTTCATAATTTTTCGATGTTTTTCCACATCCTTGGTTATGTCTTTCATTATAACAACTTCAATTCCTGATTCTTCTAGAAATGATAAGTCACCATAAGTAGAAAGGGAATCCACCAAAAGAAAAGCCTTGCTTCTAATTTTAGGCGCTAATACTTCTTTGTTCCACTGTTGCCAGATTTCTTTATCGAGTTTTCCAGATGTATTAGATTCAATCACAATATTTTCGGCTTTAAATAAGTTCTGACTAACTCTTGGGCCTAACTTGCCAGTCTTCTTATAGCCTTGTTCTTGTAGGATTACAAGCATAGGATCCGGCATAGTGCCGTCCATTGAAATCATAGGTTGTATAGTATTACTATGTGTGGTTGCACTCTTGTTTTGAATTTTAGCTTCAACTGACTTTTGACCACTATAAGCCAAAGTGCGTCCTGTGTGGAGCTCTTTTTGAAATCCTAAAAACGGTATTTTATTATAGGATGAGGCTCTTACCTGATTGATCAATGTTAAAAACTTGATCCGGTTCATATTCTGTAATCCTTTCTTTAGCAAAGACAACAAATTTTTCGCAATCTTGAAGTAGTTTTTCCTCATCTTGTGTTTGTTTTCTGATCACAAATTTGGTGATTTTTCGGCTTACAATGCCATATCGGTCTTTAAATTTTTTAATCCAAGTTGGACTTGCTGCAAAGTTCTCAAGCCTTGCTTTGAGATTTGCACGGAGGGCGAAACGCTTAATATCAAAGTCATGCACTATATGTCCATTTTCTCTGGCATCGGAAAATTGTTGATAGGTAAATTCGGCAATGAAGTTGAGCTTTTCAAAACGAGTACCTCCCCTATCTACTTGCTCTTTCCAACGATACAATATCTTCTCATTATCTGGAACCCAAGTGTAGCTAAACTTTCAAAATAAGCATATATATGAAATTGAAAAGCTTACCGATTTCGTACTCTGCTTAACGATCGCTTTCCCGTTTGCTCATAAATTTTATTCCAATATTCAACAGCTTTAACTTTGTCTGCTATCGAAATTCTTTGTTGAACTGATGAACCTGGCAGGTATTGTTCATATTGTTCTTCTTCTAGATAGGCACCATCAGCTTGAGTAAAGTTTCTATTAAAAACATTATATAATGCTTCTTCATCACGATCTAATTCAATGCCTTCTTCTGTTTCAAAATGTTGGTTTAAATGAATATCTTTTAAAATTTCTAAAAATTACACTATTTTAAATTGAAAAATAAAATGCATACCAAAAATATCATTTTTCAATTTAATATCACGACCACTAATAGGACCTTCTTTAAATAAACTTTTATGTTGCTTTACTTCATCAAATAATAGTTTTTCCACGTTAAAAATATTTATGGAAATCATGGTGTAACTAAAAATAAAAATTTATAAAATTAAAACAATGATATTATGATGAGAATAATAGAAAATTTCGTAAACCAAATGCTTGTGCATACATGATAAGAGTTATGCATTTGATGTCATTTAACGTCAATTGACATATATGACAGTAATTGACGTTAATTGACGTCAAATGTTGTCAAAACTGTCAAATACTATTTACTGCATTATAAGTGCTTTTTTCATTTTACTCTTTGATAAGTTCGACAGCTAGTCAGACAACATTAAAATTTTTAATTATTTTTTTTGATAAGTTCTATAATTATTTTTTAGATAAAAAGTTTTTCGAACTTATTAAAAAAAAATAATTAAAAATTTTAATGTTGTCTGTCTTGCTGTAGAACTTATCAAAGATAAAATGAAAAAAGCACTTATAATGCAGTAAATAGTATTTGACATAAATAGTCATTCGACAGCAGAGCTGTCAGAAAACTTGCCTTTGGTGCAAGTCTGACTTGCCTCACTTTTCTTTTCACTAAGTTTTTTCTCTTTGATAAGTTCGACAGAAAAGCCATACACGTAGAAATTTTTTTATAAAACTTTTTTCTCTTTGATAAGTTCGACAGAAAAAAATTTTTATAAAAAAATTTCTACGTGTATGGCTTTTCTGTCGAACTTATCAAAGAGAAAAAACTTAGTGAAAAGAAAAGTGAGGCAAGTCAGATTTGCACCAAAGGCTAGAGGCAAGTAAAACTTGCATCAAAGGCAAGTTTTCTGACAGCTCTGTTCGACAGTATTTGATAACATTTGACGTCAATTAACGTCAAATGCACAACTCTAATCATGCATGCACAAGCCTTTGGTTTACGAAATTTTCTATTATTCTCATCATAATATCACTTGTTTTGATTTTAAAATTTTATTTTTAGTCACTCCATGGTTGCATAAATATTTTTAACGTGTCAAAACTATTATTTGATTAAGCAAAGCACATAAAAGTTTATTTAAAGAAGGTCCTATTAGTGATCGTGATATTAAATTGAAAAATGATATTTATAACATTTGACGTCAAATATGTCAACTGACCAGCATAACTCTATACATGATTTATCGATGGAAAAAGTTGTTTCGATTGGCAAAATATGCAATGGAATAAATAATGATCAAAATAGAAAAATTTTTTAATAAAAATTGTTGAAATTTATGCAAAAAAGTGGAAATAAAAAAATTTAAAAAAAAAGAAGAAAATCAGGCAAAAAGATTTTGCCACCGGCGGGAATCGAACCCGCTGCATACGGGCTATGAGACAGATGCTTTATCCACTAGACTACCCGGGCTTGTAACAAATTTAGATTTAAATTTCTTATAAGCCAACGCCCAAACTTTGAATTCCGATTTCCTCGACACCAGAAAATTATGAAGTAAAATTTTTTATGCGATTATACATCATTTTCGACCCTCTAAAAAATAGCAACAATTTTATCAAAAAAGCTTGGTATCACTTGGAAACGTTCCCTAGTCAGGAGTGATCTGATAATCAAGATTTTCCTAATCGACGGAAGGGGGTCGGATAATCGAGGATTGGCTATACTTTTCACCATAACCTTTGTTAGGAACATCTATACCTCGTTGGTGTCTTTTTAAAGCTCACGTTCGTAGCTTTAACTCCCCGAGGACCGATCGAGACATTGATACATCTGGGTAGTATGACTGATGTAGATTACAAAAAAACCAAAAATCGAAAAACATGTTTCTAAAAATATTTAGGGGCTTCTGAAGATGTGTATATGAGTGTAAATAAATCAGATTTTGTAATAGTCACATCTCTTGATAGGAATTGAATTGAGAAGTCATTGACCACTCATTTGAAAGCTGGGAATCTGCCCTACAGCTTTTATATAGATACCTATAGCAAGTTTTCGCTTCAATAGATAGTTATACTCCAATCTTTGAGCATGCCTCGATTTTTCGATCGGGGTTTTGGCAAAGATCGGCATTTTTGACTTGGTTATGAGGGTTTTCAGCCAAAGTGGTTGTCACAAAATATGTAGTCCAGATTCCCAGGAAAATTTTGGTATATTAGGTTTGGTACTTTAGCACTGGAGTTTTTTGAGTTTAAAGCTAATTTATTCTTGAAAAATGGTGATTTTTCGATATTTTTAGCGTAGCAAGATCCCAAAACCTATGTTAACTTATTTCTTTTGCCAAAAAATGAATTGTTTTACCATTTTGGGCTATGGCCAACAATTTCTGATCATTTTAGACCATTTTTGAAAAACTTTATTTTTGGGTCCAGATGCGTGGTCCAGGTTCAGAGCAAAAATGGTATTGGGTTGATCAATAAGTATTTGGGGCTCAAAAAAATACTCTAATTTCATCATTTTTCATCCATTTTCGATGAAATTTTTTTCGATAGTGGGTAAGAGTATATGCTGAATACGATCCAATTGATCTTTTTGAGTGAAACTCATGTTTTTGTATCAATATACATACTTTTTCAAAAGTCTGTATATTGATGCAAAAACATGGCTGTATAACTTTTCGTACAATTATGGTTCGTACGGATTTTTCGTACAATTGTTCTGTACAATTATTTTTCGTACGAACTCTTTGTACAGTACTTTTCGCACAAATATTTTTCGTACAGGTACTTCTCGTACGGGTACTTTTCGTACGAACTCGTAGTCGAAAAAGAGTTTTCAAGATTTTTTGAATGCGAGCAATCGATTCCTCGCATAGAAAAACCCTAGCTATTAAAAAAATTTTTTTTGCCTAAAAGTACCTGTAGGAAAAATTCGTACGAAAAATATTTGTACGAAAAGTGTCGTACGAAAAGTGTGCTGTACGAAAAGTACCCGTACGAAAAATCCGTACGAACAATAATTGTACGAAAAGTTATACTGCCAAAAACATGAGTTTCACTCAAAAAGATCGATTGGATTTCTAAAGCATGAAAACGCTTCTTTGAATAAAAAAAAGCTGCTTTTGAAACAATATGAACAAGGAAAACATATTTTATATTATATCTGACGTATTCTGCGCACATTTTCGCGCCAAAATACGACCATAGCATTTGCTTGAAAACAGCTTTTTCTTGATCTCATGAAGCGTTTTCATGACTTAGAAATGCGAAATTCGGATTCCCCGCATAAAATTACCTCTAAAGGGATCATTTCTCGCGAAAAAATTTTTTCGAAAAAAATTCACGCTCAGTGCAATACTTCAACTATACTAGTTTCAAATACACCCGCATAAAATTACCCCTAGACGAGTCGATTTTAGAAACATAAATTCTCGGGTCCCAAAAATAAATAAAAAATCACTTTTTGTGCCATCCTGTAAAAACCGAAACCGCAGTTTCGAAAACATATTGAAACTAGATATTTATTATCGGTTTCCGAATTCTAATTAAGAACGCACAAAAATTAGAATTCATTTTTTAGTCATTTTAATTTCATTATTCAACAAAAAGAACCACAATGTTTTTAAATGGATACTTCTCTACCAAGCACTAATGAATTTGCTTACTTGGGTTCTTGATGATGTATATTTATACACGGACAGAACAAATATAATAGTCATCATCTTAACTTATATCTTAAATTTTGTAACCCAATTTGGCTTCACTTCAGTCGCCATATTGGCAATAAACCGATTTTGTCAACTGTACTTCCTAAAATTTTCCGAAAAATTTTTTACTCACTTCAAGTTGTTTATTTTTCTAATCTTTTATGACTTTTTAATAAGTATTTATGTTTATTTGTATTCATATGTTTATTCACAATATTATAATATCTTGGTCTTAATATTTTTGACATTTTTCTGCTTATTACCACTTATTTTATCAATATTTATTTTTACAAAAATTCAAAAAATGAAACAATCTGCTCATAGTATGTCAAAAGAAGTCAAAGCCTTGAATGACATTCAAAAAGCTGCGATAATTTGTTTTCTCCAGCCTGTTATGTTTTTAATTTATTTTGTACTTATTTTTACTGGAAATTTTATTCTTTTGAACATGGAAGCTATTAGTGACATTTCAAAAATTTCTCCATATGTAGTCAATATTTATTTAACGACACGCTATTTTAAAAATTCTTTATATGCAATTGTTCATATTGTCGATACTTGTTTAATATTGTTTTTGCTAAAATCTTATCGATCCTTTTTCAAAGTTGTATGGAGTAAATTTTTCTGTCAAAGTTCTGATTTTTTTACAACAAAAATTGTTACTTTGAAATGATTTCTTTTGTAATTTAAGCAAATAATAAAAAGAACATGGGGACCGAGCGCTAATGCGCTCGGAGGAGAGAAGAGCAGCAACTCCAACTTTTGGTTTGGACCAAATCTGAGTAAACTTTTTTGACTCCTATGGGGGTCGAAGAGGGGTCAAAAAATTTTTTCTCAGATTTGGTCCAAATGAAAACATTTTTAGGCAGTTGCCCATAATTTACAAGCAATTTATGATTTAAAATTTTTTCCTTAGGCTATGTCGACCAAGCTTGAACATGGTCAAAAATAGGGTTTGATGTTACAATTTCTCAATTTCCTCAAAAACTACGAGTAGGATTAAAAACCTGAAAACGGGATCGTGTTCCCCATAATTCAATATCCAGAAGGACGAAAAACCGCATCTAAAACGGATTTGTCTATGTAAATATATCAATATGTATGTCATCAAGTCAAAAACCGCATTTTTCATATGTTTGTTTAAATTTGCATTACAACGAAACCCTGAAGTCGCCAAATTCTGAAGTTTGCAAAAAAATTTTTCGCCATAATTGGTTCCCATATGCTAATAAACAATCTCGAAGAAAATGTATCAGTGGTGTCCAATGACATTGACGTGACATTTAAATTTTTGAATAGAAACGTTTGAAACGTCTCAATATCGACGTTTCAAATGTCAGAAATATCGACGTCCAAGAACGTCGGCAATATCGGCCACGAATCATTATTTCGAAAACTTAAAAGCCAATTTCTGTAAGGATTGACCCTACGAGGGCACAATCTGCAAAAAGTCTCCCGATCAATCTGAAAATGTTATAAACTATAGTTTTCAATTATTCTGAACACATTTATGCTAAAATTTTCATGGATCTCATTTTTGGATGTCGAAATCCTGCTACCGATCATGATTTTCGTATTCACGTCAGTTTCTAAAACTTTCGAAGCCTCTATCTCGCGTTCCCTCAATAGGCATACTCATATAGCATACTCCTTCAAACCTAACCAGAAAACTTTCCTGAAGTCCACCGACTATGGAAAGTGTATAGAAACGTAGAGCGTGTGTAGCCCTAAAAAATAAAAAAGATTTCAAGTCTAAACGATTTACCTTTGAAAAGATAGAATTTTTAAGGTCCAGCTTACCTGTAAGACCAAAAAATCCTGGTCCTCAACTTGGTACTGGGTTAATCTCCAACCAGTGCACGAATCAAATGGGTCCTAAAAACAAAAGTTGCTCAAAACTTTACGAACTATAATTTATGCAAACAAAAAGTAAAAATTTGATCAACAAAAGTTTGTCGGTAACCCTCTGTCCCAAAGCTCGACTCTTTCAGAACCGGTGCTTTAAAAGGTGATAAGGGCTAAAAAATTTATTTTGAAGGGTACCTCCATAAATTTAGTGTCATTTTTCTTCTCTCACCGAGCCCTATCGATTGGTAGAGTCCATGACGGAATTGGACCTAAGATGGCAGAGATAGCACAGACAGACGCACATAGTGCGTTTAAAGGGGGGAGTGCATTTTGCGAACATTTGGGAGAAAAAATTTTTTCATAAAAATAACCCTAATGGGGGTAATTTGATGCGAGAAATCGATTGCGCGCACTCCCGAAGCGTAAAAACGCCATCTTGACCAAGTTTTCTTGACCATCTTGACCACTCTTACTGGTAACACGGGGTATATTCGTGCATTACACACTAAGTCCTACAACTATAACATGCTATTGACATTTTCGCCGGTGGACCTGATATATAGGTGTAGGAACTAAAGTGGAATGTTTTCTTGTATCAATACGTGCTTGTGGTCGCGCTCGACTTATCACCAAAATTAGTAAGCGAATCTCTATTGACACCATTAGGAGGCGCGATCATTTACCCCCGCCCTTGATTTTTATCAAGAATTTCGATCATACGATTTTTATACAAGCTGATGACGCTTCTTGTTGATGACATAATTTTTGCAACATCTACATGCTAACGAACTTGGCTTATTCGAATCTAAGCGAGCTGTGGACATCAAATAGAAAAACAGCTAAGAAAATCAATAGTAATGCCAGTAATGTATCTCCCTGGAAATTTTAAGCAACTTAAAGAATGAATGCACTATATTGATTTTAAAAGCAAGTAGAAATGGATTGGCATAGCTAATTTTTGTCATGTTTACAAAAGCATATGACTAATTATATCCGGTTTGGTTTGTCAATGCATGGAGCGTAAACACCATTTTCTTCAATAAAGTGATAAGGGTATTGAAGTCTAGTGCGAAAGAATGTTTATTGCTATTATCTAAAAATTTTTAGATGTAAGGGCGCCGGCTGGGAAATAACATGATCAAGCATTTTCATCACAGCTCACTCAACCAGTACTGCTCACTCAACCAGAAATGGCTATGAGAAAATACTGATAAGGTAGATGTCCTTGAAGAACTATTCGTCCTTTTTTAACGATAATTATTCTTAATAAAGAAGCCTAAAAAATTAACCAAGACATTTGCGAGGATGAATTTTCAAATTGTGTTTCTAGTGATATTTTTTCTTTTCACTATGTTTTTACTGCAACTCAAAATGGGCATCCAATCCAAGTTGAAAGAAATAACAATTGAAAAATTACATTGAAAAAGTTGACTGATTTGAAAAATCCATTAAATNTCACCTAGTTAAACTTTGCTCAAATGAAAATAAATTTTTTTAAAATTATTTTTTTATTTTTGTCTATACCATAAAAAACTACACCGGTGGTCCAAAAAGTTAAAAAAAACCGCATGGCAAAAGTCGTTCTCGTCATCGAGATCTCGAATTTTCAAATCGTCGTATATTTATTGAACATACTGTAGGGGTGTAAAAGACAAAAGTTTTATTTAACTTTTTATAGGGTTGCATAAATGCCACCTTTTTTAGTACCATTTTTTTAACTAATGTCACCTTTTTGCTAACAATTTTTTGTCATTTTTAAAGAAAATTCTTTAAAAGCCTCTTTTATGGATAAAAATTGTCACCTTTTTAAAAAAGTCATTATGCATCTCTACCTTCAAATGGATAAAAATCCAGGATCAGTTTTGAAACTGTCTGGTCTTTTAAAAGGGGAGAACCATTTATATACCAAAATCGATTTTTATATAAATTTATTAAAAATGTGTTTTTGACACATGTATAGGGTAAAAATTAAGCGAAAAATTGATTTACCTCGAAAAATGGACAAAATTGTGAACAATCGATATTTGGAAAATTTTTAGTATATTTAACGTAAAATTCCATTTTGAGCTTAAAAATGACAGATATTATTTTGGCCATAACTTTTGAATCTTTTATCCAAATAGCATGGTTTTGGGGTCAATTTTTAGCTTATAATCGAAGCTAAAAATGACACTAAAATCACCACATTTGGATAAAAGGTTCAAAAGTTATGCTCAAAACACTAAGGAGACCAAAAAATACCACATATAAAAAAAGAAACCATCGGGAGACAACTAGAGACAAAAAAGTTCGTAACATCTTCATACATTTACAATCCCCCGGATGATCGGGAGATAACGCACGAATTTTTGAAAATCATAACGCATGACGCACATCCCCTTCCCTTCACGAAAAAATATAATGGTCCCCCCTTATGATTTTTATCCAAAAATGACATATATACATCACGCAAGGGGGTCGACCATAACGCAAAATTTTTCGGCGCTTCGCGTTATGGTAAAGCTGGATATAGCGCAAAACTTGAGAATTTTTGCGTTATGTTGACATCAGCCAAAAAAAGTCGTCAAATTGAAAAATTGATGGCCCATAACGCAAAAAATGGACGATACTCTCTTCCTTGTTAATGTATGATTTGGAAAACCATGACGCATCAGATAGGCCCCTTTGTAAATATATGATTCATTTTGACATGAGAATTAATGCCCATTTTTAGCCATTTTTGACGGTATGATAAGACTCGA
>OZJO01010857.1:0-42330 GCA_900406225.1 Acrobeloides nanus | reverse complement strand
TTTTGGCTTTTATTATAGAAGGAAGTGTATTATTTGTGTTGGATTTGGCAATTGCAATTATGATAATTTCAACAAAATCATTGAGATGTCAAAAGGAGTGTATTCTATATTTTGGGAATCTGTTCTATGATGCTTTGTTTGGAATAGGATATGTAATAGCTGGGGTTTATTGTCTGGCTATATATACGAATGAAAAATGTAAGAATTTACAAAGATGGGATAGTCCATCTGTTTTTATTCTAGATATTCCCTTAGCGACACCTTGGATGTGTTTCAACGTCTTTCAAAATTACCTATGGTTTTTCCTAATCCCAGGAATGGGGCTTATAACTTTAATCAATGCAACAGATCGTCTTATTTCGATAAGTTTTCCCATACAATACTATCAATTAACTACAAAATATTCCTTCGTGCTAATTTTATCCCCTATGTTGATTACCTTCCCTTTGTTTATTATTGAAGCATTTCAAGTTTATAACTTAAAAGATAAATACGTGGTAAAATTTAAGATTTTTAGCCAGGCACATAGGCTGGAATCAGTAGCGTATCTAGGAACAAGTTTCGGGGTGCGATAGTGGGGGGAGGGACCAACATAAAGGGGGGGGGACTATTAAGAAAGAATTTTCATTTTTCGAATTTCGGGGGGGGGGTGCGGCCATCCTCCTCGCACCCCCTGGATACGCTACTGGTTGGAATAATTCCCCCTGTAACCGAAAATTTTCAAAAAAGAATTGAAAACATAAGGGAACCCTTATGATTTTATAAGAAAGTTTGCGATTTTGACCGTCTGTCCCCTTCTGAAATGGAATGTTGACTAGATGCTTGTTTATAGCTATTCTAATCTGTTTTTATAGGTACNGAATTGAAAAGATAAGGGAACCCTTATGATTTTATAAGAAAGTTTGCGATTTTGACCGTCTGTCCCCTTCTGAAATGGAATGTTGACTAGATGCTTGTTTATAGCTATTCTAATCTGTTTTTATAGGTACCTGCGATTTGTAACATAGCAAACGGTGAATTACCAGGAATTGCTTATAGCTTAAGATGGATACGAATGGTTTCAACAATTTTGGCTATTTTAGCTTATGTGCCTATTACATTTAGGATGTGTTATGTAAGTAACAAGTTGAGCCAAACCGGGCAGTAGGACTGGTCCAATAATTTTTTCGCCTTCTATCTTCTTTTCATTTGCACAACTTTTTGAAATATTGTTAGAGAACAGACTATAGACATTAACGTCAGGGTTGACAGATTGTATCCTATGAGATACAAATGTACAGTAGCGGGCAAAAGTCATTGACAAAGGAGCCTTTGCTCAAAGGGCTCCCTTGTTTGCCCGCTACTATACAGTAGCGGAAAAAAAGTGTTCCACTCCCAAAATTGCATGTTTTCAACGATTATTCAACGATCTATTGTCGAAATTTTTATTATTTCGATATTTCTTGAAAATCTACTGCATTTTCAGCCAGAATAATGTCATACAAGCATAAATCTGAGGAAATCAAGAAGCTGATCGTGGAGGCGAAGCAAAACGGAGAATCGAATCGTGAGGTTGCCGCACGGTTTCATGTGTCCCACATGACCGTTTCACGAATTTACAAGAAATGGTACCAAGAAAGGACAGCGAAACGTAAGCATGGAAGCGGAAGACCACCGAGCGCCAGAACCGGACTCTGATCCGGCTCGTCAAGACGGATCCATTCAAGACCGCGGTGGATTCCATTGGATACCCTTCGGGGCTTGGTCGAGTCCATGCCGCGCCGCATGCGCGCCGTCATCAAGGCAAAAGGCTATCCCACCAAATATTGATCAATCTTTACTGTTTTTGTTTGGTTTGGGTTAATTGCGTTGATTTTGTTTTGTTATATTTCAATAAATTTTCAAGTTATATTTCAGAAAATATGAAATTTTGGGGTGGAACACTTTTTTTCCGCTACTGTACCCCAAACAAGCTTTTTGTGTCCTTGGGCAAGAGATCATTTTGGCGATGAAGAATGGTGCTTCCAGCAGGATTCCGGTCCAACTCATAAGACAAACGTGATTCAAGAAAAGTCGTCGGAAGAATGCCCATATTTCATTACAAGAGATGAATAGCTTTCAAATTCATTCGATTTGAACCCGTTGGATTATTCTGTGTAGAGCATTCTCGAAGAAAGGGCTTGCGTTAAGCCCAACGNTAGCTTTCAAATTCATTCGATTTGAACCCGTTGGATTATTCTGTGTAGAGCATTCTCGAAGAAAGGGCTTGCGTTAAGCCCAACGATAACGTTGAATCATTAAAGCTTGTATTGAAGAAGGCGTGGAAGGAGATTAGCGTCGAAACTTTGGTAAAAATCGTAGACAACTTTTCAAAGCGTTTGAAGTCTTGTATGAAAGCGCAAGGAGGCCATTTTGAATGAATTCTGTTAACTTCCTATTTTTCTTTGTTTTTTGTTATGTTTTCAATAAAGAGATTATCTTAAAAATCTTCAAAAATTGAAAATATCAGGTCACCGGTTTATTTTGTCTCATCCTGTAAAGTTCATGATAATTGATATGTCCAACTTAGTGTACAGAGCGTTCATTTTGGTATGCAACATCAATGTTTTTTTCTCGCACTCCCTCTAATGAATTTCTATGCGGTCTTTTTTAAATTATAGCTGAACAATGGCCGAATAAGGGTCGATAAAAATTTTCGAAATCCGTTGATCCTAACATTGTCAAAAATTGTTTTGAAGTTTTCAAAGTTGATTTTCTTCACCTTAATAAAATGTTCGAAATTTAATTTTTGTATGAAAATACAGAGATTTAGTCCCTTTAACAAATGCAAAAAACCGTATATAAAAATTATTTAACAGTGGCAAGATATTTGACTTTGAAGTTGATAGTCAAAAAATGATGAAAAAACAAAATAATGCACCCAGGAATCGACTCTCGACCTTCTGACTGCTAGTCTAACGCGCTAACCACTACACCATGTGGTCGGTTTTCTTCATCTTACCACTACGCCATGTGTTGATGGTGTAGTGGTTAGCGCATTAGACTAGCAGTCAGAAGGTCGAGAGTTCGATTCCTGGGTGCATCATTTTGTTTTTGCCTCATTTTTTGACTATCAACTTCAAAGTCAAATATCTTGCCACTGTTAAATAATTTTTATATACGGTTTTTTGTATTTGTCAGAGGGACTAAAGCTCTGTATTTTCATACAAAAATTAAATTTCTAGCATTTTGTTAAGGTGAAGAAAATCGACTTTGAAAACTTCAAAGTAATTTTTGACAATTTTAGGATCAACGGAATTCAAAAACTTATATCAATACTTATTCGGCCATTGTTCAGCTACAATTTAAAAAAAGCCGCATAGAAATTCGATAGAGAGAGTGCAAGAACGACTAAAAACATTGATGTTGCATACCAAAATGAACGCTCTCTATATAAATAGTTGTTCTATAAGGAGTTTTATAAAATAAAATTGTCATCATCTTTAAACAAAATCGATAAATTACAAATTTAGGTTCTTCACTCATCAAAATCTTCGAATACTCAACAAAGAAATCTAGCAAAAGCAACCATAACGATTGGGTTATTAATTGTAAATGAAATGGTCCTAATTGTGATTCCAGATATAGTAGGCTATGTCATGCCTAATGCAGTGAATATCCAAATATTTTATATTGCTGTTTTAAGTAAAGGTAAAAAAATATAAAATTTTAACGATTTAGTTTAATTTTCAGGCCTAGTAGACACATTCCTAGTATTATCTACTAGAAGAGAGTTGCGAAAAGAAATCTTAAAAACTTTTGGAACGCTGAATCAAATTCTTTTTATTCAACCATTGTAATTTGTTATACTTTAAAAATTGTTTGTTTAATAATTTTTCCCAATCCAATTTATTAGGGATCTAGAAAATTATGATATATGCTCCATTATCACCCGGAGGACTGTTACAAAACAAAACGCCATATTACCTTTTTGGATCATGTTGAAAACGATAGTGTATAAATAAAAATAGATTTTTCACAAATTTATGGTGAAAATGAATTAAAAATTTTTATTAAGCAAAAAATATCGTTTCAATCAAACAGCCATATCTTATCATAGGAAAAGTTTTATGATCTGATCAATGGCTTATTGTAAAGCTGGTTACCTGCGCTACAAAATATATATTGAACATGGATGTTCTTATTTCAATAATAAGATAATCTAGTATCTTTGACGTTTAGTCGAATTTTTTACCCCAGTTGACGACAAAGATGAATTTTTTGATCATCTGGCAATGTCTTGCCCACATACCCATGAATAACGTATAAAAAAATCGAGAAAATCGTTAGAGCCGTATTCGCATACAGTTCCATAATAAGAAAAAAACAATAAAATGTGAAAAAACAGTATTTTCCGATTTTCAGCGAGGTTAAAGTTTTATACCATAGTTTTATATAGTTTTCTAAACCATTTTTTATGACGAATTTAATAGAGTAAATAACTTTCTGAAAAACTTTAAAGGGAAAGAATAAACTGAAACAACATTTTTTAGATTATCCTAGCATATGAAACAAACATAAAGGTGCGCACCCAAGGTCTGTACGAAATAATAAACAGCTTTTTATAAGTAGGGAAGCATTTTCATGCTTCCGGAATGTGAAATTCAGATTTCCTGCATAAAATTACCCTTAGAGGGTCATTTCCATAAGAAAAGTAAAGAAAAAATTTTCGTATAAAATTTACATTAAGTGAGACGCTTAATCGACACCATAGGTCAGCAAAGGGAGGGGGCCTTTCCCTGATTCCCTCACTTATGGACCCAAAATTAAGGGGGGACAACCTCATAGACCCCGCCGAATATATGAGGTGGTCCATAAAAATTGGGTGTCAAAAGACTACCTCAAGCTAAAAACAGGTCCTTTTTTTATTAAAATCTTAGCCGAATTTAATGAGGTGGCGGTGACCACAACAGACGTTAAAAATTTTTCAAAAACTTCCTTGTTCTTTTTTAATTTTTCACAAATCGATCAAAGACCACATGTGATATTTGACATAAGTTAATGAAGAGAAACTTGATTTCAACAGCTATCTTATTTTTCAATCTTGATGAACTTGGCCGAATTAACTTGTTTTTACATGTTTTTCTCGAATTAACATTTAATAGACCATTTTAACTCGTCTTTTCGCTCAATAACAATGGAAATTGGCGAACGTCATATTTGTTGTGATAAAACATTAAAAATAGAAAGAATAGGAATTAATGCAAAAATAAATAAATATGAGTCATTTTTAACGTTATCAGATTATACAAGGAACAGATTTTTCAAAATTCGCTAAATTCCACCATAATTGATTTGCAACTCAAAAAAGTTTATAAAAAGAACTAATCGGGCCAAGCATGACATTCTTGTTTTGTATAAACTTATTAATTTGTGAAAAAATCGTCTCTAATTATGATAAATACGCTGAATTTCCCATTGGAATCTCCGATTAAAGATTATCCAAGGAAACAAATTCCAAAAAGTGCTATGAAAATTGTACCTATAGAAACTCCTAAATTTTATGCTATAATAGAAAGAAGAAGACAGAATGAAACCAGTTCAGAGCAGCCAGGAACCAGCTATATTAGCTATGAAACAGAGAAAATCGATCATAGATTTCATAGTAGAACTTCAAAAATCGTGAGATATCTTCCCGACGGCAGAAAAATGATTAACGGAGCGTTTGAGGTATAAAGTTTTTTGGAGTAATTTGAAATAATCAAGATATTTTTAGCATCAACAACCTATGACTTTGTGGGAACAGCTACTTATACGAACTTTTTCGTCTAAACTTGAAAGCAATATAATAACTACGAATGGAGAACTGAACGTTATGAAGGAAACGAGAAAACTATCCTATATGGAAGAATCAAATGAAAACACAAGTTTTACTGGAGAATCTTGTTTTCCTAGAACATCCTCAAATGCATGCATGTTTTTATTCAGAAGACCGAACAGTGAGATTGAGATATAAGAATAGTTTTGTTTATAATACCAATAAAATATATATTAAAAGATAATATAGTCCATACTTTCTATAATTAGGCAAAAGTTTTCGGACCTGATCGAAACTCGAACCCGGACCTCCTGACTACCGTTCAAGAACACTACCATTGCGCTACCGAGACCTACAACTGATATCCGTTAACACTCATTTTTAAACCGAAAATGTTCAAACATTTTCGATGAAATTTTGTTGAAATCATTGAGTCAATTTTGGTAAATAAGGCTTCTTGGAATGACCAAATTTCACGTGCACAATAGTTGAATAAACTTTTATTTCGGACGTTCCGGTGTGTAACACCTTCTTCAGCAAAACTAAAAATTACATGATATAGTCAAGAATCACACAAAATTCGTAAGTTATAAAACAAAGTTTGAAACAAAGTTGTACATTTAAAGATTTAAATTTTTAACCTATTAGTAAATCAATACCTTCCATTTCATCCTTCCCGTTTAAGGGAGGTTTTAGCTCTAAAATTAGGGATGCTTCGGCTATTTTTCTGTCTACGTCCCTCCTAGCCTGTGCGAGAATTGTCACACAAATGCTAGGGAGATCTTCACTTGTATGATTAGTGGTGTTTCTATGGTGAGCTGGAGCATAGTTTTTATATGAAGGGGCCGTAGAGTTTTTGAAAGCCCGAAGATGTTCTGCTACTCGTTCCCATAGTGGTCTTGAAGTTTCGCCGATGTAGAAATCACCACATTCGCAATCTAAACGGTAGATTGTACCCATTTTTTGACAATCGCCAGGCTTATTGAAGGGACAAATAATACATTTACCATTGGGATAGTGACAAGAAGGTGGGTCATAAGCTCGAGAACGAGTGAGAATTTTGCGTAAATTAGGGGGGGGGGTAGTACAATAACATTAATAGAGAGAGAGAGAGAACTTTGCATGATACACTGCCGGAATTCGCGAGAAAAACGTTCACAAATATGTGGTATGTAAATATTTGGACCGGCAATTCTAGATACTTGTTTTTAAGCTAAAAATGCTCAGACAATTACAATTTTGTAGAAATTATGGAAATTTTAGGATCTTTTTGGTGAAAAAATAGGAAGTTTTGGTTATTTTTGATAAAAAATCATAATGAGAGATTATGAAATTTGAAAAAAATTTTCAATAAATCTGGGGGAAAACATATGGGGGAACTATTAGGAAAAAATGTAAAGAGAGCGTAACATTTATGGTCCATTCTCAAAAAATCGAAAAAATTTCTTTTCGATTTTTCGAGAATGGGCCATAAATGTTACGCTCCCTTTAAGTTTTCCAGAAATTGTGGAAACTAACCCAAAGTAGGGAAGCATTTTCATGCTTCGGGAATATGAAATTCGGATTCCCGCATAAAATTACCCTTAGAGGGTCATTTCCATAAGAAAAACAAAGAAAAAATTTCAGATTTAGGTTACTTGGGGGGGGGGGGGGACCACTTAACATGACTCAAAATTCCAACGCCAATGCTAAGGCCAAAGCTAATGCCAAGGTTAAGGCTAAGACCAAAGCTAAGGCCATGGACTTAGCTTTGGCCTTGGCCTTAGCCTTGGACTTAGCCTTGGCTTTAGCTTTGGCATTAGCCTTGGCGTTGGTCTTAGCCTTGGCCTTGGACTTAGTTTTGGTCTTAGCCTTGTCCTTAGCCTTGGCATTGGCTTTGGCCTTAGCTTTGGCGTTGGAATTTTGGGTCATGTAAGTGGGCCCCCAAGTAACCTAGCTCCAAAATTTCGTAAAAAATTCACATTAAATGCAACGCTTAATCGATAGTTCCGTTTAATTCCTTTAATTGTATAACTTATAAATTTTTTTCAAAAACTTACTTGTTCTTTTTTAATTTTTCACAAATCGATTAACAAAGATCTTATGTGACATTGACATAAGTTAATGAAGAGAAACTTGATTTCAACAGCTATCTTATTTTTCAATCTTGATCAACTTTGCCAATTTACTTGTTCTTACATGTTTTTCTCGAATTAACATTTAATGATATAATTTTAACTTACCTTTTTGCTTAATAACTTTTCGCTTAACAATGATCTTTTCGCTTAACAATGGAAATTGGCGAACGTCATATTTGTTGTGATAAAACATTAAAAATAGAAAGAATAGGAATTAATGCCAAAACAAATAAATATGAGTCATTTTTAACGTTATCAGATTATACAAGAAAAAAGATTAACCAAAATTCGCTAAATTCCACCATAATTGATTTGCAACTCAAAAAAGTCTATAAAAAGAACTAATCGGGCTAAGGATGACATTCTTGTTTTGTATAAACTTATTAATTTGTGAAAAAATCGTCTCTAATTATGTTGAATATGCTGAATTTCCCAGCGGAATCTCCGATAAGAGATTATCATAGGAAACAAATTCCAAAAAGTGCTATGAAAATTATACCTGTAGAATCTTCTA
Organism: Acrobeloides nanus; assembly: GCA_900406225.1. Taxonomy (NCBI): domain Eukaryota; kingdom Metazoa; phylum Nematoda; class Chromadorea; order Rhabditida; family Cephalobidae; genus Acrobeloides; species Acrobeloides nanus. Next base: position 33,923 of record OZJO01010857.1, on the reverse strand, counting down.
AATTTTATGCTATAATAGAAAGAAGAATACAGATTGAAACCAGTTTAGAGCAGCCAAGAACCAGCTATATTAGCTATGAAACAGAGAAAATCGATCTTAGATTTCATAGTAGAACTTCAAAAATCGTGAGATATCTTCCCGACGGCAGAAAAATGATTAACGGAGCGTTTGAGGTATAAAGTTTTTTGGAGTAATTTGAAATAATCAAGATATTTTTAGCATCAACAACCTATGACTTTGTGGGAACAGCTACTTATACGAACTTTTTCGTCTAAACTTGAAAGCAATATAACAACTACGAATGGAGAACTGAACGTTATGGAGGAAACGATAAAACTATTCTATATGGAAGAATCAAATGAAAACACAAGTTTTACTGGAGAATCTTGTTTTCCTAGACAATCCTCAAATGCATGCATGTTTTTGTTAAGAAGACCAAACAGTGAAATTGAGACATAAGAATAGTTTTGTTATAATATCAATAAATTAGATATTAAAAGATAAAGTTTAATATAGTCCATGTTTTCTAAATTAGGCAAATGTTTTCGGACCTTCTAGCTACCGTTCAAGTGCACTACTATTGTGCTATCGAGGCCTACAACTGATGCCCGTTGATTGATGCTTTAATGTGTCAAAAGTTATGAAAGTTTGAAATCCGCAGATATTGGTAAATCACTCTATTTGACAATTTACCAATTATTCGAATTATTTGTGGTCGATCGATCGAACTTATCTATTATTCTTTCTAAACGTTTTAAACCGTAGAATCGTAAATAAGCTTTTCTTGTGATCGTACTAAAAATAAAAGTTGTTTTTCGGAAAGGCAATTTGTAAAAGTACGACTGCGCCGAACGGGGCACCAAACGGGGCGCCGAACACGCCAAATGGGTCCCAATTAGGCCTAAGTCTAGGCTTAGACTTAGGCCTAGGCTTAGGCATAGGCCTAATTGGGACCCGTTTGGCGCAGTCGTACTTTTACAAACTGCCTTCGGAAATGCCGAGTTGCGGATTTTTGAAAATTTAAATTTAATTGATTTTCGATCCAATATTCAAACTATATTGCAGTTCAGGCAATTTTATTATTATTTTTGCCAGACAACGAAGAAATTTATTATTTTTTTTTAGGCTAAAAAATAATAATAAATTTCTTCGTTGTCTGGCTTTCTGTTGAACTTATCATAGAGCAAAAACTTAGTGAAAAGAAAAGTGAAAAACTTTTTTGTCACAAACCGTGACAATTGTCACAAAAAGTGACAAGTTTGTCACTTTTCTGACAGCTCTAGTTTCCACACTACTTCAAATGCACCAATATGTTTATTTTGGCCACAAATTTCATATTCCAACGTCAGTTAGCCTATTGCCGCGGGATCTTCAAAAAGTTTGAACTTTCGAGACATCACCTCTTAAAACTATGTAGGGAACAATCGTTTTATAAAACGAAAGCTTTGAGAGAGAAAAGATATATGCCAAAAACAAAGCCCCTTTCATACTTTATAACAGCAAGAAAAAGCACTTTATCTTGTATAGAAAAGCGGAAAAAATTTTCGCCCTCGACGAACGAACGATTGCTGCGGTGCTATATAAATCTTCTTTTTTTCTATCTAATATCAATGTTGATGATTGTATGTGTTTGTGTGTCTTCATAAACGGGTGATAAAAGTGGTGAAGAATTATTAAATGTTTCTTTCTGTATTCGTTAAATGAAATTTCTTTTTTCGAAAAAATTATTTTCTACGAAATTGATCAAAATTATGTGAGTTTGTATTTGTAAAAAATTGGTTAAAGTTTGATATAAATAAGATGGTTAAATTTTATCAGGGTCATGCATAACAAAAAATTTGAATTTTTTTAAAATGGTGTAGTTTTTTTACCTCGGGGGGGGGGGGACTTTCACCTCTAGAGGGGAGAAGGTGGATCTTTCATTTTCAACTAAAAATCAACTTCTTCATCATTATTTTGAAGATTCAGATTTGATTCATGACAGAATAGGAAAAAGAAAATGAGAAAAAATTTCACAAAATTATGCATTTATAGCCTAATGGCTAACATGATGGTCTTTCATACTAGAGGTCTGAGTTCGAAACCATAACCGATCCAAAAATTCATGAAAATGCAAAAAAAACTTTTGGAACGAGCCGGGAATCGAACCCTCACCGTCAGGATGCAAACCTATCATCCTAGCCACATGGCTATGAAAATCGCGTTTGTTCAATTGTTTAATTTTGATTTGCCGTGGCTTATGATTTATCTTGTTTCGGGTATGTTATGAAAATTCAATTTTTTATTAGTCAAAAAATTTATTGACATATGATATGTACATACTATTTACAAAAAACACTATATGTTATACATGTATAGATAAAATTCATATCACAGAATTTTCTTGCATAGATATTATTATGGCTTATGAGGAACTTCTTCACCGGTAATTCTCTCTTCGATTTTATCAAAAGTTTCGCCTTAAAAAATACAGTTATTCGGCACAAAAATGAAAACCTACCAATTTTCTTCTTTGCTTTTTTAGCCGTTTTCTTCACTTTTTCTCCAAGTCTTTCTAAACAAAATCAGTTTTTCAAAAAAAATTTGAATTTGCTCCTACCCAAGTCTCTAGCAATTTTCGCATCCGCAATATCATTTGAATGGGCAGAAGTTAGAGAGCCGAGAGCTTCAGCGGTATCTAGAAAATTTAGTTAGAGCTTCAAATATTTTACAGATTTGAATGGGAAGGATATCCTCTCAAAAAATTTGGACCTGACCTAGTGATGCTAAAAGTGTCAATTTTGATACCTGATTAAAATATGCGAGTTTTGGGGACATCATTTAATTTGTTCGCGGTGTCAAATTTGGGCACTATAACTTTTGTCACGCATACAAAATACAAACCGACAGATTGTCGAAATAATTGCGTGCGAAAAATCAACTTATTAGGTTGTTTCAAAAGTTCCTGGCCAAGAACAAAATTAGTTTTATTTGGTATGAAAATTTTCCCCTCCTCAAACTTACCTCGGTAGTGCAGTGACAAAGCAGCGGCTTCGTGGCCACAAGGTCGCGGGTTCGAATCTCCGCTTGGAGCCAATTTGGTTCCAAATTAGCCAATGGTTCTAATGGTTCTAAATGCCCAAGCAGGATTCGAACTCGCGACCTTGTGGCCACGAACCCGCTGCTTTGTCACTGCACCACCAAGGCAAGTTTGAGGGAGGGAAAATTTTCATACCAAGTTGTTGAAATAAAACGAATTTTGTTCTTGGCCAGGAACTTTTGAAACAACCTAATATTTCGACAATCTGTCGGTTTGTAGTTTGTATGCGTGACAAAAGTTATAATTTTATGATGACGTGACAAAAGTTATAGTGCCCAAATTTGATGCCATTGATAAGACGAATAAATTATATACTGTTCCCAAAATTCGCATATTTAAGCAGGTGTCAAAATTGACACTTTGTTGAGCATACACAGTGAGCATCATTAATCTGACTTCCTTTTACACAATTTTTGAAAAAATGGACTCCTTCCCCTTCCGCTACTCTTTCTACCTATGCTTACTTATATCCGTCTTCCAATTCCCACTAGTTGATCGTTTATCGTATTCAATTTTTGTCTCGGATCCCATTTTTTATACAAAGCTGTTCTAAATTTAAAAAATTAAAAAATTGATTTTTCAAAAGCAAAAAAGTGCCGCACATCTAGAAATTTCTCAACGGCTATATAACAAACATCAGCTTAAACAGGTCCGACTTCTCTAGTTAGCTTTTCTTTTTGGCTCAATTACATTTGTGTATGCGATCTGACATATTTATATTTCCGGTCCAAAAACAACATGCTTGCAACACACTTTGTGACGTCACAAGTCATTCAAGTCCACCTTGTGGCACATTAATGTGATAAAAATAATGCATTATATTTCAAAATTTTCCCGCGGCCCACTTAAGCGAATGCCAGTCCAAGAGAAATCTTGGGGTTGGGTAAAGTTTTGAGATCTACGCAAAAAATAAGATTTCAACGGCTCTATGATGATTCAAAGCGGATTTTTTTCAAAGCCGATTTTCAAAATGTGACAAATATGCGAATTTGGTTTTATATCTATTGCAAAAAGCCCGTTTCGAATCATCCTGTAGCCTGGAAAACATATGAATTGAAATTTTTTGTTCAATAAATAAGTTATGTCATAAGTAGAGACCGCCACGTGAAAAAATTTTTTATTTGTTTCGAAATTTTTTGCTAAAAATGTCCAAAAGATGTGTAGAAAGAACTTTAATTGAGATCGTTGGCAAAATTTTCAGCAAGAAATCGAGAAAAATGAAAAAAACTTGGTAAAATCGATGTCACAAGCTGTGCCATCGAATTTACCATTTTTCATTTTTTCTAGATTTTTACTCAAAATTTTGCCAACGATCTCAATTAAAGTTCTTTCTATACATCTTTTGGGCATTTTTAGCTAAAAATTTCGAAAAATTTTTTTTCACATTTTTGAAAAAATCCGAAAAAATTTTTTTCACGGTCTCTATGTCTGTACAGTACAATTTGGTATAGGGTTAGATGGGTGTTTCTTATCAATTTTTTTACAAAATATCCAGAATAACATGAAGAATATGTGTACAAATGGCATTGATTGGCAGCTTTATAGTTTTGGAGATACAGTCGCCGCTTGATATAGTGACACCCCTAGGGAGGGGTTGTTAAATCGAATTGGGCGGGGGTATCGTTAAATCGAGATGTCACTATATCGAGCGGCGGCTGTATTTCAATTCTAATGCTAATTTTTACTGTTTTAATAGAAAAGTATTGATTTTGTAAGGGTCAAAAGTACTCTAAATTTACCGATTTTCATAAAAATTTTGTTACAGTCGTGTAGAGCAACACTAAAAATACTATTTTAGCAACAAAATTCGAAAAATTGAGAGGATCACATGTACCCCATTTTTGAGGTCATTTTTTAAAATATGGCGGTCTCAGTCATAAGCATGAAAAATAATTTATTTGAATAAAAGAATAAAACATTGTTAATAGGAGATTACACTTACATAAAAATTGTATATGTAAATAGGCAGTTAAATTTTGGAAAATCACTAATTTTAAAACAATTAATTGTCCTCGAAGATCATTAAGAAACCGACTGGTAAATGAGTAGTAAAAAAAGTTGAGATCATTATGACTGGGTCACGGCGGACTAAACTGTGCAAAAAGTAGAGACACCCTAAAAAACGTAATAAAATTGCCCAGAAATTTATTCTAGAGGAGTTTTTTCGGTTGAAAAATACGATTCTAGCGATTTGAGGAAGCTCCAAGCTAAAGGGAACCGAGATCTGAAGGATCATATCTATAGAAAAGTATCGCTGACAAAACTCGACATTTGATCTCGTAGTGTCTCGAATCGCTCAAAATCGTGTTTTTCGGCAGCAAATTCTCCGAACAAATTTTTCCTTTATACATGTATGGGGGGTCCCATTAATTCAAATTAGAATTCTAGTGCAGCCAGTGTTTTCTATGGCAAAAAACACCAGTCTACACAAAATCAGTTGATCTTTTGAATTTTATGATGTCTGGCTTTTCGCTTCAATACATTTTCTCTTATTCAATGTGTAAAGCACAGAAGGGTCTCGAGTATATATAACATCTTGCAACAATAAACAACAACATTAAATTGAGTTGAAAGTAGGGAAGCACAAGTTACAAAAAATGACAACTCTTGTCACCGGCCAAAAATATGCGAATTTTGATCACTATAATAGTTTTCTTAGGGTGCTCATTAGTCGTTGTCGCGCCCAAAAAACACCGTTAAATGAGCTGTGAAACGTTGTCGAGCTCAATAAAAAATACTGTGAAACGTCGAACATTGTCGCGCGACAAAGATTTTTCGACAACGTTGTCATCGTTTTTTATGATTTGCATTGAAAATTACAAATACTTTACGATTTTTCGACAACGTTGTCGAAAAATCGTAAAGTATTTGCAATTTTCAATGCAAATCATAAAAAACGATGACAACGTTGTCGAAAAATCGTTGTCGTGCGACAATGTTCGACGTTTCACAGCTCATTTAACAGTGTTTTTTGGGCGTGACAACGACTAACGAGCACCCTCATTTTTTGTAACTTGTGCATCCCTAGTCGAGAGAATTTTGAACAATAATGAATTAACATTCTTACCATGACGATTTTGTACAGTAAAAAGCATCTTTATTCTTTAGCATCACTTTTGATATGATCATTGTTTTTTGCATCGTTAATTTGTGTAACAATTGTGGGAAAAGTTTGGGTACACAATAATTTTGTTTTATTTGATCGTCCATCCTAAATTTATACGAAATTTTTTGGAGGGTTTGAAACTACCAAAATATTTTTTTAAACATCTTTAAAAAGGCTGTCAAAAAATACTTTGCCCATCTTCGAAATCCCAGAGTCCGCTAATTTAAAAAAATAATTGATAGAAAGTTACGAGAGCTTACGGGAAATACGAATATACCGTTTGAAGGAAAAGTTGTTATAATTTCGGAGATTTTAGATAAATCTATTTTGAACAATTTTTACCTCAACATCTTGTGCATTTATGACACGTTTTCTCGGGGTTGTAGTCTCCTTGCTATCAAAATCTTCAGTACTTTTGGTAGTAAAGCCAACTAGCTCGAAATTTTGGGTCAATGGAGTTATACCGTTTTTGGTAGTCGAAACAGCAGTTGATTTTAATTCAAGGCTATTTGGAGGAGTAGCCTAAAAGCCTAGTTTTAATGCGATCGTAAAATGGATTTTTTTGTTCTGAAAACTAATAATCCGGTAGCCTAATTTTTAATACAATTGAGTTTATTGAAACGATATAACATTACGACGCATCAAAATGCCGAACAAGTGCAAGGAGAGTCAAACATTTAAAAAAATTTCGCCATTTGACTTAGCTCGCCGAGCGAATCAAATCAAGGGCCATATATATGATATGGTGATCGTTTTGAAGCGCTCGGCGAACTGAGTCGAATGGCGACATTTTTTAAATTTTGACTATTGATTGTACCTTTTCGGCATTTTGGCCCAGAGAATAAAATTTTTTTTGATAAAATGGGCAATTTTTGTGAAAGATTGTAATAGGGAACTTCTGGAATTTGGTCTTCTTTCTGCGGGAGAGTCGCAAAGTCCGCATGCCAAAATAAGCCTTCCCCTTTTTGTGGGAAGGGCTCATTTTGGCCTGCGGACGACCTCCTCCCCTCCCCCACATCAAAATTCGCGGGGAGAGGGAGTTCTTATGATGGGGAAATCGAATCCGGAAAAAATATAACCTTTTTAACATCTGTCTCACATAAAACCCCATGTCCTTCTGATGTATTAACACTATAATCCATCTCTGTCAACGTCGATGTGTGATGAGACACTTGGACAGGAGTACTTAATGGGTCCGTATTTCTACGCTAAAATTAATTTTTTTTACTAACACATTTTCAATAGTCTTACAAAATATGTTAGTATAAAATCGGCTATAAAATGGTCATTGTCATTGGGCAGATTCATCACATAAAAATCCTTTAGTTTAAGCTTATCAAAGGTAGGCCTGGTATCTATGTTGTCCAAGCAGGACATGACAAAGTCCTTCACATTTTGCGAATACTTTGTCCCAAAACATCTATCTATCAATGCCTTTGGCTTGGTCTTTGAAATGCGATTTTGTAGGTTGATATACAAGCGGTATTTTTCCTTTTGGTTTAAGATATACGGAAGTCGACCATATGCAATTTCGGCTAAAGTAATCCCAACGCTCCACACATCAGAACGGTACTCATACTGAACGTACTGGGAAGATGGAGAGCTTGGTTGGAGGGGGTTAAGTTGGAAAAATTTTGGCATTTTCAGTCGTTCTGGTGGCATATATGCTAGTGTGCCGGCAAATGTCGTTGTCAAGCCTAAACAAAAGATTCGATAAAATCGATATTTTAAAAAAATTTAATTTTCTATGGCAAAAATTTGATTGAAGCCAAGTCAGAACAGCAGCGCAAAGTGGATTTCGGTTTGGGGGGGGGGGGGGGGGGGGGGGGGGGGGTACAAAAAATTTACTTTTGTCCCCCAAGGGGGCGTAGGTGATTTTTTTATTTTTTCAAAAAAAAATTCAAAAATTTATTTTTTGCTAATTTTTGAATATTTTAGACTAATATTTTGAGCTCCTTCAGGACAGGCATCTGGCTAATTAACTATGTATTTGCAAAAAAGGTTGAGATATAACCATTATATACCTTCTATCTGCTTAGACACCCCGAAATCACACAATTTAACTTTTCCCTTGCCATTTAGCAGTATATTATCCGGCTTGACGTCACGATGCATAATACCCTTCGATTGACAAAAACTCAACGCATCGATAATCCGAATAGCTATTACACCTATGATATTTTCGGGAAAAGAAGCAATTGTTGCAAGCATAGTTTCGAAAGCTTCATGCACTTTCTGATAGACTTCTCGCAGCGAGAAATCCATGATTTCCATACAGAGCCAAGCATAGCCTTCATGTAAACATAGCCCATAAAAATCAACAATATGTGGATGCGTGGACAGGATTCGAAAGTTCCGTATTTCTTGGGCCAATTTTCTCAGCTTCTCCCTTTCTTCTTGCACTTTCTTCTTTCCTACATGAGAACTAGGATTGCATGGTATGGGGATCTTTTTTATGGCGATGTCTCTACTCAATGGCGTGAATACATAGCGATGAACTGTATGTACGCTTGAGCCGATAATATGCTTATATACGAGGTCCTTTTTCTTGAATTTGAAAGTCTCGTTAATGCCAGGGAAAATCAGTTGATCTTTGTCTACATCATTTGGCAAATATTCGAACCTGGTAAATATGTGAGACGACGAACTTGATGCATGCTCATCAACCATCTTGTAAAAAATATTGTTCAATAACAGCTTTTTTGGACACTAAAAATTTTGAAGAGAAATTTAACATCATAAACTCTGTAATATGGCGAGGTTCCAAAAAACTGAGCGCGCATGGCTATCCATAATATTGGCGTGAGTTCGATCCCACCAGGATCGAAATTTTTATTTTGCGATTCATAAAAAGTTGAAAAACAGAGTCCCTTAAAATAATAATGATTTTTCGGAACTAGTATAGTTGAAGCGTTGCTGAACGTGAATTTTTTCGAAAAATTTGTTTGAAATTTTTTCGCGAGAAATGATCCCTTTCGGGTAATTTTATGTGGGGACATCTGAATTTCGCATTCCTAAAGCATGAAAACGTTTTTTTGTGTTATAGCTGATTTAGAGATTCAGCTGTCTCAGAGTCGGCTAGCCGAATTAGAGTCACTCTAAATCGGCTAGCTATAAATAGTAAAATAATAACAATTGAGCAATGACAACAAATCAACAAAATTACAAATAATAAATAACATAAATTGATAGAGATAATTTTTATCACTTGTTTTGGCACGTCTTACTGTGGTGACGTCGGCTGTTTCACTTCATCCCGGCCTTTTTATAAGCACATTTATTCATCGTGCAGCCTTCATTCACATGCAATGCTTGTGGCTTAAAAATACGTAAACCATCTTCAATTTACACTCAAAAATGACCTACCCTGGGTTAACACACAAAATAGAGGGAGAATCGTCCCCCCCCCACAACCTGATCATCAAGAAAAACTTTGAAATTACCTCTTCGTGTGCCTGGGTTCCTGTCAACGAAATTTTTTGGCTATTTTTACCAAAAAAATGCCATTTTTAATCATTTTTTGCCAACAAATTCAATTGTGTCATAAACAAATTATACTAGCGCCCCCATACCTGAAACATTTTTTCCAAAAATGCCAATTTTTTCGAATTTCAACTACAATACCGCCCCGTACCTTGGGTCTGGCTATACAACTGAAGAGGGAGAAAGCTTTCTTGATCGATGAATTTGATTCGCGATCGCAGCTATTTACAGTTGCCATGAAATTTGCATATTTCATGATTATTATGAAACATGTGCATTATTCTAAATACGCTAGCCAATTTAGAATAATGATTCTAAATCTGCTAGCCGATGTAGAGTCAATGAAATCCGCTAGTCAATTTAGAGTGACTCTAAATCGGCTAACGAATTTCGTTGACTCTAAATCGGCTAGCCAACTCTGAGAAAGTTGAATCTCTAAATCGACTATAACACTCCTAAAGGGATCATTTCTCGCGAAAAAAGTTTAAAAAATTTTTCGAAAAAAAAATCACGTTCAGTGCGATGCCTCAACTATATTAGTTCCGATTATTCTTTGTTAAAACTTAACCTTAATATACAGCTCCAGCAAGTATTTTAATGGTCAAAAGTGATAGCAAAGTTTTTTATAGGCCAAAATAGAGATATGCGAAAAAATTTCATAGAATTTGGAGAACTTTACATTCGAGGTGGGATTCGAACCCGCGATCTATAAACTGCAAAGCTGTCACTTTAGCCCCTCGGCAATGGGTCAAACCTCCAAAATCAATGATATGGTACTCGTTTTGAAGAGCTTGACGAGCTGAGTCGATTGGCGTCATTCTTTTTTAATTTTGACCCTTGCTCCCACCTTTTCGGTTTTTTTGGTGCGCTGTATACTATGAACAATTTATGTTCAGCTCAAAGTTTGCATAATCCTGGCCAACAAGGATTGTCACTTTTTGTAACTTGTGCAAAAATGAGAAATTTTTTTAAGTTTTACAAATTTCGCCGAACTTGGGGGCGCGTACCACTATATAAATCTAATCAATTGAACCTTTATTTATTAAAAACCCATGATAAGACTGACAAAAAAATGCACAGACAAACGATTCGATTGTAACGCTTTTTATATTCATGGTATTTCTGGGGTGAAGCCTTATCAGTAGAGCTTCTGGCTATGGAGCAGTTAGAACTATGCATTTTTCTCCCATATTCCTATGGCTAATTAATGAAGGGCTACAAACAAACGAAGGCAGCCGATGGCTAAGTAATGAAGGGCTACAAACAAACGAAGGCAGCCGATGGCTAAGTAATGAAGGACTACAAACAAACGACATACATCTATGAGCCAGAGAAATTCATGAGCAGCACGGAAAATTAGTGATAAGAAACCTAGTGTTGAATCAAGATTTCTCTTTTCGATGTTTATTCTCCGATTGACATATAAAAATCCAGAATTGTATGAGTTGTCTTTTTATGTACTGTTTCGAAATATGATTCATGAAGATATTAAACCGGCGAAATGGTATTAAAATCATTTGTATGCGTCGCTTAGCCATCAAATAATTTGTATTCTTTTTTGATTTCTAAAATATTTGATCATGTTTACAACAATCGCAAAGAGCCTTAGGCGCAAAATCCTCATAAGGGGCTGTCCTTAAATTACGTTTGCTTTTTTCGGATTTTTGACCCCTCCCCCTCTGTAATTTAATTGTTAGATTTTGGCTGACCCCCCCCTACCTCAAACGTTAGTTTTTTTTTAAAAAGAATGAAAGTCATGGCGGGTTCTCGACAAAAAAATTTTTTCGGCGAAAATGATCGAGTAACGTAAAATAAACCTAATATTGGACAAAAACTAGAAATGTTAACTCGAAAAAATGTTTTTAGCGAGAAACAATGATTTTGGCACACAATTTTTTTGACCCCCTTATCGGGGTACCCCATGTTAAAAATCAATTTTTTATTTTGGCTCCAAATTGGCTGGTTTTGGTACTTGGGGGTTTTCGGGCACGAGAAATCGATTGGCGCAAGTTTCGAGTTCCGAAAAAATTTTTATGACCCCTATAGGGGTACCCCATGTTCGAAAACCCCCAAGTACCAAAAATCAACCAATTTGGAGCCAAAATAAAAAAGTTGAAAAAATTGATTTTTTAACATGGGTACCCCGATATGGGTCAAAAAATTGTGTGCCAAAATCATTTTTTTTCTCGTTAAAAACATTTTTCGGATTAATATTTCTAGTTTTCAGTTTTCATCCAATATTAGGCTTATTTTACGTTACTCGATCATTTTTCGCCGAAAAAATTTTTTGTCAAAATCCCGCCATGACTTCCCCCTTTTAAATTTTTGCTAAAATTTTTAAAAAAACGCAATTTTTGACTAAATTTTTTAAGAAAAAATGAAATTTTTGGATAATTTTTTAAATGAAAAATTGAATTTTTGATTAAATTTTGTATGCAAAATTGAAATTTTGTTTAAATTTTTCTTTAGAAAATTGAATTTTTTAATAAAAATCAATACTTTTCTCCATATATTTGCAAACGTTAGATTTCGGCTTCCCCTCCCCCTCCCCTGTTAGACATTCTTAGATTTTTTCAGACCCCCCCCCCCCCTCTTGGGAAACGTAATTTAAGGACATCCCCTAAGGAGTTGGAACTAGTGATGCCCAAAGTGCCAATTTTGATACCTGCTTAAATATGCGAATTTTGAGGACAGTATATAATTTGTTCGAAGTTCAATAGTTCCAAATTTGGCCGGTGGTGACAAATTTCTACGAATAAACTATATCATATGAGCAAGGAGGGGGGACATGATCCCCCCCCCCTTTTTGCTGCATTCGCCAAAAAAGGAACCAATTCGCTTTTTTCGTGCGCAGCGTGAAACAATGCATTTTTATAGACCCAATTCGCAAAAATACGAAATGGGTAATAGGTTAGAGTTGGCTAAATTGAGATTTTAAATTGAGATTGAGGTCCAAATTAAGATCTCAATTTGAGATTTTTTAAGCAATATAACACATAGTTTTTTCATAAATTTTTTCAAATCGTTCCAAAAATGGTTTGGAAATTGTTTGGCATAATCAAAAACGGTAAAATATAAAGTTTTGACCCCCAAAATCACATTTTGGGTTCTAACTCCTCATAGGGGTGTCGGCAGGAACAAATTTTCGCGGCTTTTTACTACCCCTAGAAAAATTGGCGTATTTTGGCCGAAATCAGAGAAACCAAGTTGAGACAATTTCCTTGTAAAACCAATTTGATCGCGTCTCGGCGCTGCCGAGACTATTTGCATGCATTTGTGGCAACCCAAACCATAACCTTTATTACTATTTTTTCTTGTGCGTTTAATTTTAATAATTTTTTAACGTTGCAATAGTAATATTTTTCAAAAATTAGGTGATGCAATTGAAGATGTCAACCCGAAGAATAAGTGAAAATTTCTTTCATAGCGCAAATTTCATAATCGAAAGTGAGAAGATATCCGAAAACAAAGAACTGAAAGTAAAAAACCGTCGATCAAAACTGAAAAGAAAGTCATCGGAACCCGATAATTTTTCTCCTAGAAAGAAAGCCAAAAACCCAGAATGTAGACAAAGAAACCAAAATGGATTAGTATTTCCAGATAAAAAACAAGAATTTGACTTCAATATACCTAAGTTCACACAACCCCAAACGCTTAATCTAAGCCTAAGTCTTTGAAATTGAGCATTCAACCTAAGCTATATATATCAAAGGATTCAAAGCAGAGCGATAAAAAGCAGCACCGTTTAGATTGTATTTCAATTAGAGTTGAAAAAACATATTTCAGTGTTTTCATAGGATTGAAAAATGACTATTTCAATTGTTTTTGAGAAATTATATTACATGTATAAATCAAACGGTAGATTTTTCTTTCCTCTGGTACTGTTTCAATGGTATTTCATTTGGTTCATTAAATTGCAAAGCAGTTGAGTAACGTACAAGTTGAATTTTTTTACATTTTTAAGGACTTTAAATAAAATATCAATAAAAAGCGAAGCTTTTTATAAAAAATGTCGCCGTTCGACTTACAAGTCAATTCGTCAGGCACTTCAAAACGATCACCATATCATATATATATGATATGGTTCTCGGTTTATTCGCTCGGCGAGCTGAGTCAAATGGCAAAAATTTTTAAAATTTTGATCATATATATATGACATGGTGATCATTTTGAAGTGCCCGACGAACTGACTTGTGAGTCGAACAGCGACATTTTTTAAATTTTGACTATTGACTGCACCTTTTTGGCATTTTGGTTCAGAGAATAAAATTTCTAGTGAAAAATAATAGATTTTGGACATTTTTTTGATAAAATGAGTAATTTTTGTGAAAGATCGTAATGGGGAACCTCTGGAATTTGTCCCGCTTTCTGCGAGAGAGCCACAAAGTCGCAGGCCAAAATAAGCCGTCCTCTTTTTGTGAGAGGGGCTTATTTTGGCCTGCGGACGACTTCCTCTTCTCCCACATCGAAATTCGTGAGGAGGGGGAGTTCTTAGGGCCCGCCTACAGTTCACTCGCAGGGCTTGCGAGTGACCCTTTCAAGGCTAAAATTTATCGCAAGATGGTTTCTCGAAGGTTCCACTATATGGAACCTTCGAAAAACCATCTTGAGAGTAAATTTTAGCCCTGAAAGGGTCTACTCGCGTGTCACTGAACTGTAATCGGGCCCTTATGATGAGGGAAATCAAATCTGGAAAAAATATATAACCTTTTCAACATTTGTCTCACATAAAACCCCATGTCCTTCTGATGTATTAGCACTATAATCCATCTCTGTCAACGACGATGTGTGATGAGACACTTTGACAGGAGTACTTAATGGGTCCGTATTACTATGCTAAAATTAATTTTTTTACTAACACATTTTCAATAGTCTTACAAAATATGTTAGTATAAAATCGATTATAAACTGATCATTGTCATTGGGCAGATTATAAAACTTCTTTAGCTTAAGCTCATCAAAAGTAGGCCTGGCATTTATGCTGTCCAAGCAGGACATGGCAAAGTCCCTCACATTTTGCGAATACTTTGTCTCAAAGCATCTATCTATTAATGCCTCTCGCTTGGTCTTTAAAATGCGATTTTGTAGGTTGATATACAAGCGGTGTTTTTCCTTTTGGTTTAAGATACAATAGCGGCAAAAAACTTTGCACCCTTCATAAAAATTAAAGGGGGTATAAATTATGGACTATTTCATGAAAAAAATTTCTAAAATGATCATTTTTAGGGGTAATTTTATGCGAGGAATCGATTGCGCGCATTCCCGAAATTTGAAAACGCTCTCCGATCCTGATTCAGGGAAAACTGGGGTTTTGAAAAGAAAAATGTTAACTTTAAAAAATGTTGATTTCTTTTCAAAACCCCAGTTTTCCCTGAATAAGGACCAGGAAAGCATTTTTAGGCTTCGGAAATGCACGCAATCGATTACCCGCATAAAATTACCCCTAGAGATTAATTTTACGCAAAAAATCTAAATTTTTCGATTTTTGCTTTAATAAACACACCGTTTTTCCCTGAATCAGGGTCAGGAGAGCGTTTTCACATTTTGGGAATGCGCGCAATAGATTCCCTGCATAAAATTGCCCCTAAAAATGATCATTTTAGAAAAAAATTTTTCATGAAATAGTCCATAATTTATACCCCCTCCCTCTTTAATAAAACAGAGGAGGTGCAAAGTTTTTTTGCCGCTACTGTATACGGGAGTCGACTATAAGCAAGTTCGGCCAAAGTAATCCCAACGCTCCACACATCAGAACGATACTCATACCGAATGGACTCGGAGGATGAAGAGCTTGGTTGGAGGGGGTTAGGTTGTGGCATTTTCAGTCGTTCTGGTGGCATATAATCCCAACAATTTTTCAAAAATTTACCTTGATCCCCTTTTGTTTTTTCGAAAATTTTTAGGAAAAAACATAAGGAGGACGAAGGTTTTTTTTTGATTTTTTAAAAAAAAGCTCAAAAATTTATCTTGGTCCCCTCTTATGGTTTTTCGCGCCGACATTGCGAAAAATTTTTTGAAAAGCACTCTTTTTAAGAGAAAAATAATCCGAAATTTTTTATTTTAGACGAAATTTTAGATGAAATTCTGGATTAAAAAAGCCAGCGCTGCAGGCACAATTTTTTTGCAAAATGCTTGTTTATATGCTGAAAATGCTCAGAAATTTAAAATTTTTATAGAAAAAACGGAAAATTTTGGACCTTTTTGGTGGAATAGGAAATTTTGGTTATTTTTAGTGAAAAATCGTTATGGGGGACCATTAGGATTTTTAGAAAAAATTTTCAATAATTTCGGGCAAAAACATAAGGGAGACCCTTATGATTTTTCTGGCCTTTGGCTGGAATGAGGGGAACTACCCCGGGTTCCCCCACAACTATGCCATTTTTTAAGCATATTTTTACTTTTTTTAATTTCTTAAAGTTTTTAATTTTCTTAAAGTTTAGTGTTTTTTGATAAAAAATTTTTATGGAAAAATAATCCCCTGCCCAACATACGTGGCCAGGGAATCCATATTTTAGAAAATTTACAAAGGTGTAAAGAGGCAACTTCGAAAATTTTACGATCCAACCCCTTGAGTAGACGACCAAAAAACCATTTTTTACTCATTTTGAATATTTTAGACTAATATTTTGAGCTGGGGTCCTGAATTATGCAAAAAGAAATCGCTCCGAGCGGAATCGTACCTGCTCCTTCAGGACAGGCGTCTCTACGAGGTCATTTTTCTTGAATTTGAAAGTCTTGTTAATGCCAGGGAAAATCAGTTGATCTTTGTCTACATCATTGGGCAAATATTCGAACCTGGTAAATATGTGAGACGACGAACTTACTGCATGCTCATCAGCCATCTTGTAAAAAATATTGTTCAATAACAGCTTTTTTGGACACTAAAAATTTTGAAGAGAAATTTAACATCATAAACTTTGTAATATAGCGGGGTTCCAAAAAACTGGGTTCCCTGTCACCCCAAACATATCATCTCCTCATAATGCCTTCCGGGACTACCCCTCCCTATTTTACGTGTGACTGGGTTCCTGTCAACGAAATTTTTTTGGCTATTTTTACCCAAAATGCGACTTTTTGGCGAAAAATGCCATTTTTAATCATTTTTTGCCAAAAAAATTCAATTGTGTCATAAACAAATTATACTAGCGCCCCCCGTACCTGAAAAATTTTTTTCCAAAAATGTCAATTTTTTCGAATTTCAACTACCATACCGTCCTCGTACCTTGGGGTCTGGCTACACAACTGGAGAGAGAGCTTTCTTGATCGATGAATTTTTGAAAAAACCATGATAAAACTGACAAAAAAAATGCTTTTTTCTTGTGTGTTCTTTGTGTGCATTTAGCAATCGAAGAAAACATCCACTTAAGGACTTGTGTCACACGTAGAAGCTTCAAAGATAAGAAAATGAGTAACTTTGATCGTCAACAGACAGGCGATCATACCCAGTTCTTCCACATCCACAAACATTCGACAAGAAATTCTATCTGCAGTTTAATGATAAGCATTCCAATGGCTAATTACAGGGTGTTTCACAAAAAACCGGACACTTTTTTATTACGCATTTTCTCGTCTTCCTGAAAAGATTTTTTGATGATCTTTTTTTCTGCATATAGCTCGTTTCCTCTAGTTTCTTTTTTGGGTGTTTTTAGCAAAAAATTTCGAATTTTACATACTTGAAATTTGCGATTTTTTGACCAAGGTTACCGATAAATTTTCTCGTTTTTCTACCACGTCCTACTCGATCTTGGTTACTTCCAGCTTCTCGATAGCGCTGAATATCATCGTGAAGTGTGTTGACTTTGAAATACTAAGGATTTCAGAAATCTGGCACATAGAATATCCGTTTTCATGAATTCAAATAATAGCTGGTTGAAAATCTTTCATGTTGCCTTAAAAACGTAGCTTTTTAAGAAATTTATCGGTAACCTTGGTCAAAAAATCGCAAATTTCAAGTATATAAAATTCAAAATTTTTTGCTAAAAACATCCGAAAAAGAAACTATAGAGGAGACGAGTTATATGCAGAAAAAAAGATCATCGAAAATCTTTTTGGAAGCCGAGAAAACACGAAATAAAAAAGCGTCCGGTTTTTTGTGAAACACCCTGTAATGAAGGAGTACAAATAAACGAGGACAACCCATACAAGTCTGAGCCAGAACAAATTCATGAGCACGGAAAATTAGTGATAAGAAAACCTGTGTTGGATCAAAATTTCTCTTTTCGATATCTATTCTCTGACTGACTCATATAAAAAGTCAGAATTGTATGAGTTGTCGTTTTATGTACTGTTTCGAAATATGACTCATGTACCGGCGAAATGTTATTAAAATCACCATTTGTATGTGTCGCTTAGCCATCAAAAGCTTTGTATTCTTTTTTGATTTCTAAAATATTTGATCACGTTTACAACAATCGCAAAGAGCCTTAGGGCCGCCACTAATACGTTCGGACAGCTCCCGAACGGACTTTAGTTCACTAATTGCGTTCGGACGTGTTCGGAAACATCACTAATAGGCGTTCGGACGCGTTCAGAAACGTTCGGATGCGTTCGGGCGCTCGTTCGAACATTTCCGAACGTTTCAGAACGCGTCCGAACGCCTATTAGTGATGTTTCCGAATGCTTCCGAACGCAATTAGTGAAGTTATTAGTGATAAATTAGTGAAGTCAAAAATTTTCGAACGAATTAGTGGCGGCCCTTAGGCGCAAAATCCTCATAAGAGATTGGAACTATTGATGCCCAAAGTATCAATTTTGATACCTGCTTAAATATGCGAATTTTGGGGACAGTATATAATGGCACTAGGCCCCTCATTACCGTTACGGGCGCTCGTTACCGAGTACACTCCACGTTACGGCCTCTCGTTAAAGAAACCGCTCGTTATAGTACCTGCTCATTACAAAAACTTCTCATGCATCTGAATTTAAATGTATAGATGATCATTCGTTTCGATTATTGAATTTTCTGTAGGGTTCTGTAACGAGAGGCCATAACGAATGGTCGTGAATTCGCGTCGTAACGAGGGGCCTAGTGCCTATATAATTTGTTCGAAGTTCAATAGTACCAAATTTGGCCGGTGGTGACAAATTTGACACCACGAACAAACTATATCATACAATTCGCAAAAATGCGAAATAGGTAATAGATCTAATTCGCATTTTTGGTGACTGTACCCAAGCCTTGCCCACGTACAAATATATAATGTTGCCAAAATTCGCATATTTTCTTGTAAAACCAATTTGATCGCTCTCGGCACTGCCGAGATTATTTGCAACATTTGTGGCGATCCAAACCGGAACTTTTATTATTATTTTTTTGTGCGTTGAATTTTAATAATTTTTTAAATGTTGCAATAATAATAATTTTTTCAGACACTAGGTGATGCAATTGAAGATGTCGACTCGAAGAATAAGTGAAACTTTCTTTGATAGCGCAAATTGCATAATCGAAAGTGAGAAGATATCCGAAAACAAAGCACCGAAAGTAAAAAACCGTCGATCAAAACTGAAAAGAAAGTCATCGGAACCCGATAATTTTTCTCCTAGAAAGAAAGCCAAAAACCCAGAATGTAGCCAAAGAAACCAACATGGACTAATATTTCCAGATAAGAAACAAGAATTCGACTTCAATATGAATGACTTCAAATTTAACCGTGTTCTCTATGCCTGTAGAAATGTCGTCAAATCGTTGGTGCATAAACCATCCGGCCGTCATGTGGCCATAAAAGT
Organism: Acrobeloides nanus; assembly: GCA_900406225.1. Taxonomy (NCBI): domain Eukaryota; kingdom Metazoa; phylum Nematoda; class Chromadorea; order Rhabditida; family Cephalobidae; genus Acrobeloides; species Acrobeloides nanus. The sequence goes on along the minus strand of OZJO01010857.1, from coordinate 14,529 downwards.
TGTAAATATGCCGAAAACACAATATGATTTTCGTCAACAAATGAAAGAAGAGAAAAAGTGTTTGTTGAAAGAAGTCGAAATTCTACGTGCTCTTTCTGGATCCCCTCATATTGTAACTTTCTATGGGGCTTGTATTCACGAAGGGCATTATTTGATTTGCATGGAACAGATGGATCTTTCGCTCAAAGATTTGATACCACCGATCCATAGAAACAATAATAGAGGTCGTTTTTTGGAAGATTTTTTATCCAACATCATCAAAAGTGTCATAGAAGCACAAACATTTTGCCAACGCCACAGAATTATGCACCGAGATATCAAGCCAACAAAAATTTTGCTCAATAGAAATGGCGAAGTAAAATTATGCGATTTTGGCGAGTCTCAGATAATAAAAAATTCTCTATCTAGTACTTATATGGAAACCATGGCCTATTGGACACCAGAAAAATTTATCGAATTAGAAGAGCAAAAATATGAAAATGAAACCAGTGACTCGAACGAGTCCGATACCGACAGTGTAGATGTGTACAGCCTAGGAGTTTTATTGTCAGAAACATATGGGAAACGTTCAATTAAGTCGGAAAAAATCCTCGATAAATTAGTTGAATCGAATTTATTAGCGGCTATCTGGAGCTTTGGCATAACTATTCTGGAAGTTGCCTATGGAAAATTGCCATTTTTCGACGATTTCGTTTTCGACGAGAATAATAACCACGAAAATATTCTCGCTTTACAACACTGTATTCGAAATGTCGTAGCATCCGATTTGGTTGAAAAATGTTTACCGAGCAGTCATTATTCGGATGCGCAGCGCAAATTTGTTAGCATGTGCTTGGAAAAAGTCGAAAATAGGCCAGATTTTGAAGCACTTAAAAATACGGAATTTTATCAGGCTTGTGTGAGCAATGATACTATAGTCAGCCAGCAAAAAATGGCAAAATTTATTGCAGAAATTGAAAAAGAGGAGAAAGTAAGCATTTTAAAGGACCAATCCAGTGGGAAAAAATTTGCCATTTTTGTTGATATTCAGAAAAACTTGTCATCGGATAGAAATATGCGAATTTTGAGCACGATAATATTTTGCTCATTGTGACATAGGAGACAAATTTGTCAATATGAACAAAATATTATCGTGCTCACAATTCGCATATTTCTGGTCGGGTGACGAGGATTGTCACTTTTTTCTTCCCTAGTAACGATTCAGAATTTACTGTAAAAGCCAAAAATGATCCATTTTTCATGAATTTCCATATATCACCAAAAGTTGGCAACTTTTTCCGAGTAGCGTGATTCTTTTTTTATACCAAATTTATAGAGCCAACAAAGCGAGCAACAAGAAAAAACAGAATTCCGAATAAAAAGATCCCGATCAAAGAAATCCAACCATACAGAGTTATATAAACTTTACAAACAACGATACAATACCATGAAACAGATCAATGAAAAGAATGAAAAAACTATTCAAGAACTGCAACAAAAAGTATTGGTTTTTGAAAAAATTTCTATTGATTATTTTTTAAATTTTAGCTTGATCACACTGAATGGCATCCCTATGCCAATGACTAGACAAGTGTCTTATGTTTAGCCAAAAGCAGTCTATAGCGTGGGGGAAAAATTGGCTTGCATATGATAAAAACGGTTTATAAAAACATTTATTGTATAAAAATTAAAAAATATAATAACGCTCAAGTTACAAAAAGTGACAAACCCTGTCGCTTGTCACTGGAAATATGCAAATTTTGAGCACGATATTTATTTGTAGTGACAGATTTGTCATCAAAATTTTGACAAATTTGTTATTTTGCAAAATGACAAATTTGTCAACACGAGTAAATTATGTGCTCAAAATTTGCATTTTATTTCTGGTAACGTTTGTCACTTTTTTTAACTTGTGGATCACAAAAAATTCATTTGTGATCTTTTTACTATGCCTGTAAATTTTGATTCAAGGAAATTTTTATCATCGCTGATCGCTATGATAAAATTTCATAAAAGAGATACCAATCCACCAATAAATTTATCCAGTCTTTTAATATCTCATGTTTTACATTTAAGTTATAGTTAATTATTGATTTTTTCTCATATATGTATTTATCAAAAATAATATTTGGGCTCATTTCTTTATCGGTAAGTATAACATCAATCAGATGCTTGTCGACTCAAAATTTTTCGATTCTTTGTTTGTAGCTGTTCACTTTTTGAAAGCAAAAGATCAAAATTAAATAGTGGCTCACATGAATATTCATCTGTCTAATATACAAAAAATAACGCATATTAAGAAATAAATTTCATTTTTTTAATCTATAGATTCCCGAAACGCTTTTAGCGTTGAAATGACCCCTCAATGATGATTTTTCATGTGAAGAAATAAAGTTATGGCAATTTTATGTAATGTTCAGGGTTTTGATGTACACCTCCATGTAGAGGTATATCCTTGGGTTAAAATAGAGATATACAGGGGGAGGCAAAAGTCCTAACCCAGACGGCAAAAAGTCCTGACCCAAGGGGCAAAAGTCTTGACATTTCAAAAATGTGTTTTCTCGACAATTCTGGACGAGAAAACATCTTTTCAGCGTTTTTGACAATGTCAGAAATTTTGTCCGCTTAGGCCAGGACTTTTGCCTCCCCCTGTATCATTGGAAAAATTTAGATTCGTGTTCCCCATACACGAAAACTCCCGAGTACAAAAATTAGCCAAATTGGAACTATCTATAAAGTTTGAAAGGAGTTTGAAAAATACCTAGACTTTAAGGAGTACTCTATCAAAATAAGGTACTTCTAAATTTCAAAATCGAAAAATAACGACGGGATCGTATTCCCCATACCCAAAAACCCTCAAGTACAAATACAAACTAGAAAATTCGTTTCAGTGTCAAAACATATTAGAAAAAGAACTTGAAAACGGGCCATCATTGATCTGTGAACCGTTATTTTTTACCTATGTAATGTTACAGGGTCCCCCAAAATGGCAATTTTTTTAAAAATCTTCACCAAAATAACCTGAAAGATTTTTCTATGCGAGAAATCTATTGTACTCAATACCGGACATTGAAAACGCTTTCCTGACACTGTATTAGCATATTTTTGCTTCAATACACACACCTCTTCATGAATTAGGGTCAAAGAAGTGTTTTCAATATTCAGCAATGCGCGCAATCGATTCCTCGCATAGAAAACCCCCATTTAGAGCATTTTTGTGAAAATTAAAATAGTAAAAATGTCATTTTTTGGGGGACACTCTATACATCACAATTACTAGCAGTTTTAAAGAGTGAATTCTTTTTATTCATAACAATTTAAGACAACAATAACAGAAAGATTTGAAAAATCATCTTTTAAACTTTTAGAGCATAAACGCGCTTTGGGAAGCGACGGAGCTTGGCCAACTGCTTCTTGGACTTCAACGATTGTTCGTGCTTGGTCAAAGAACGACGAATAGCACGAGTCTTCTTTGGGCGGAGGTCCAAAGGAAGATATTTTTTGCCCTAGAAAGTTAAATTTAATGAAAAATTAAGAAAATAGAATGAAAAAAATAAACATTTAAAATTTTTTGACTTTATGTTAAGTTCAAGTGTGAATTGAGGAAAAAGGGGTAGGAACATAGGTGGATAGAGTGGTCCATATTTTAAAAAATTAGTGGGAAGGGTCAATTTTTACCAAAAATGAGATTTTTTGTTGCAAAAAGCTTCATTTTTTTCAAAATTTTCAATAAAAATTCATTTTTTGTAATCAAAAATCTTCAAAAATTGCTGTTTTTATCTATTAATTCAATTTTTATTCTAAGCCAAAAATGCAATTTTGGTGACAAAAGCCATTTTTGGGCTTTCTGCCGGCCTTCAGTCGGAAAATAGATGGGGGGGAGTGACCTCCAAGAGNATAGGATTTGGGGCGGGGGGGGTAGGACTAGGCTTATAAAGGGCCAGTCCGAAGCCTGGGACTGGGTCGCACAAGCCAATGGGGCCGGCCGCGGCCCTAGCACGATAGTCAGCTGACTCGTAGACCTTAGGACTGGCTCTTAGAATTTTAGTACCTTTGAAACAATAAAAAATGGCCAACATTTTCATTTTTTAACAAAAATCATCATCTTTCATCAAAACTTTTTCTTTACTTTTCATCTTTAAAATGGCAATTTTTAAGTATTTTTATGTTCACGATTTTTATGCTACAAATAAGTACTATGTTTTTTAAAGCAAAATTTTTATTGGGTCGGCTCAATAAAAATGACCGCCTGGCCCAAGGGGTAAGGGAAAATGAAAGGCCGGCCCGAGAAAATCAACAGCCGTAAAAAAACGACCGGCCATTTTATAAGCCTAGGTAGGGCCAGACTCTATAGACCCCCAGGGGTCTAGAGTCTGATTAGGTAGGACAGGTGTGTAGAGGGATAGAAACTTGTGCTTGGGGCAGGGTGTCCAGATTGCACCCTCGTCGAGTGCAAAATTTTTGTCTGTGAGGGTGGAAGTTACACTTTCAGATAAAAATATTCACTTTCATTTGCATCCTCAGATAAAATTTTTGCAACCTCAAAAAACTAAAATGGATACCCTGGCTTGGGGGAAGGTAGAACTTAATCTTTACCTTGTAAAACTTCCTCAAATTCAACTTCTGAGCCTGATTCATGACCGTTAAAATACGAGAAACGTTTTTGCGAACAGTGTGGATTTTTGAAAGTTTCGAAGCTGCACCACCAGTTACTTTAGAAACCTAAAAATTTTCAACAGTTAAAAAAAATGAAATTTTAATCAGTGGTGGCGCTACATAGGGATCCGCTGACCCCACCAAAATCAGAGAAATAAATAAATTTACCTAATGGTCCCTTATATTTTTGCCCAAAATTTTATTTTTCATCAAAATTTCGTATGTTTCATCAAAAATGTTAATTTTTTTAAAAATTTTTTCTAAAAAGTGTCATGTCATTTTTCATTTAAAAATCGTCAAATTTGCCATAGACTTTCCAAAAATGCGATTTTTGAATAAAAATGTAATTATTTTTTTACCAAAATTTTCAAAAATGGGTCCCCAAAAATGTGGGCTTAGTGCTACCCTTGAATTCAAAAAGTCATACTTGCAAACTAGCAAGTTCGGTCTTTTGCTCATCTAGCAGTTTTACCAACTCTTCCTTTTTCTTTCCACGAAGTTCAGCGGGCTTGACACGGGCCATTTTCTTTTAAATTTCACCTTGAAAAAATGAGTATAAACTTGAAAAAATGAGTTCAAATTCAAGATAAAAAGCGATCAAACACTTTTCTTTAAATTTGTTTTTTTATAAATAAAGTTTATTGAACATCAAAAATACAAATTAATGAGCATAAAATTTTACCAAAAATGAAAGACTACTTTTTCATATAAAAAAAAGAAAAAAATTCAGTCAAAAACAGTTCTATAAATATGCCAATTATTTTGATTAAGCTCTTTGTATTGAACTTTTCCAAATTTTCGGCAATATTGCAATTCCAGTTCGATCATCTTTGGTGACAAAGCTGGTGAATTCTTCGGGACTATTGTTGCTAAAGCTTGTTGAACTTCTTCCGCTCTTAAAGATTCGTCTTCAATAGCTCTTCGGTATACGACATAACAAGCTATGGTGGTGTGGATAAATGAATCTTGCTCTGGAGGATGGTTATGTTGATTGAGTTCCTAAAAATGCAATTTTAAATTAAAAATTAAACGATTTTCGTTGAAAAATGGCATTTTTAGTGAAAAAATTGAACATTTTGTTTAAAAATGAGTACACATAGTGCAAAAAATGGCTAACAATTAGCATATTAAGGCAAAAATAGCCATTTTTGACGATTTTTGATGAAAAATGACTTTTTTTAGTTAAAAAATTGAAAGTTTTGGTTTAAAAATAGGTATAGGTATCCACAGGGCAAAAAATGACCAAAAACAACATGTTTGGAAAAAATAGCTTTTCGCAATGCGAAAAACAATCGCAATGCGATGGGCTGCGTACGCCCTTGGCCATGCCCCCCCCCCCGAAATCGAAAAATTTTTTCCTCATGATCCACCCCCTTATCTTTTGCTCAAAATTTTTGAAAATTTGTTAACTTAATGTTCCCCATCATGATTTTTCACCAAAAATTTCCATTTTTGACCAAAAATGTCTAAAATTTTCCATTTTTCTTCAAAATTCCAAAAATCGTCAATTTCTGAGGATTCTCAGCTTAAAAGCAAACATTTTTCATAGAAAAATCAATAAGGGGGGAGGGAGCCTTAAAAATTTTTTTGAAAAACGTTTATTTTTAAGCGAAAATGCTCAAAAATTAGGATTTTTGTTGGAAAGTTTTGGACAATGGACATGTTTTTGTGAAAAATAGAAAAATTTTGGCGAAATCCTTTAGTTAAAGCAAAAATCCCTCCCCCTTTTCCACAGGCGAAAATTTTTTGAGAATTGGGGCCTGTTTCTCCGGTCCTTGTAATTGTACTTGTAAAAAATTGATAAGTAGGACTTATAAAGAAACAAATTGAAAATAAAATTGCAAATAAATTTATAAGGTTGAGCCGATTTTACAAGTACTTGTAAAAAAATTTACAAGTACAAGTGAAAATACAAGTACAAATACAAGGACCGGAGGAATAGGCCCATGATCGTTTTTTTTATCTGAAAATGCTCAGAAAATTACGATTTTTGTTGAAAATGGAAAATTTTCTGTTCAAAAAATCTATTACTCTGGATTAGGAGGACCAAAATAACAGGTTTCTGGAACCAAAAATTTTTTCTAAAAATAAGCCTCTTAGGGTTATTTTTATGCAAGAAATCGATTGCGCATCTATGTTCATCAATTATTCATTTTCAAATGAAAGTTTGAAAGAAAAAATGGAGAAACGAAAAAAGCAAAAAGAGAATGAATGAGAGCGAACGAAAAACAAGAAAAGTGATGCAAAAGAGTGAAAGAATAGAAGAACTAAAGAAAATGATGAATTTTCAGGGTAAAGGACTCGTTTTCACGCTTCGGTAATATGCGCAATCAGGGTTGGGATTTCCCCGGATTTATCTAGATTTCCCCAGGGGGAATCCTGGCGAAATCTTTTTTTGGCCAGGGAAATCTTTTTCCCCAGAATTGCTTGGTTTGAAAATTTTCCCTCCCTCAAACTTGCCTCGGTGGTGCAGTGACAAAGCAGCGGCTCCGTGACCACAACCATACTTGCGTATGTCCCACAGGGTAAGATAACGAGAAAAACGAAATTTTTTGGCAAAAAATAAATTTTTTACAAAATGGTCCTTTTTGATAATTTTTATGAAAAATGGCATTTTAGAAAATTTTAGTTAAAAAATGGGTTCCCACGGACAAAATATGAGTAAAAATGGCATTTTTGTCCAAAAAATAGCATTTTTTGGCAAAAATAGCCATTTTTGGTTCCTCGTATTCATAAAGCGCCCATTATACTTTTCCGCGGAAAAATTCTGCGGAATTCTGCGGAATTTTTCCGCGGTTTTTTAAATGAAAATTTATTGCGTTAGAGAAGGGTTGATGACATGATTTTGGTACCAGGTGAAAGTTCATCACGCGCCCCTTGCGAATGGAAAAAAATTTGTCCGAAACGGATGCAAAAAACCCAAGATTTGGGCGTTGAAAGTTTTTCCGCGGATTTTTTTCTTCGCAAAAACCCGCGGAAAAAATCTGCGGAAAAAATCCGCGGAAAAACTTTGAACGCCCAAATCTTGGGTTTTTTGCATCCGTTTCGGACAATTTTTTTCCATTCGCAAGGGGCGCGTGATGAACTTTCACCTGGTACCAAAATCATGTCATCAACCCTTCTCTAACGCAATAAATTTTCATTTAAAAAACCGCGGAAAAATTCTGCGGAATTTTTCCGCGGAAAAGTATAATGGGCGCTTAAGGGAAAAATTTTTATTTTTCCTATATGAACACGAGGGGAGATAGACGATAGCGAATGGTCTTTAAGTAAACACATACCATATAAATCAACTTGTTAGGATCCTCTTCGTTGACATCCTTTTGATTTGAAGCACAATTTTCAGTTGGACAATTGCATAAAATATCGGCTAAGCAATGAGTATTCCTATGAGTACACCGAAGAACATAATTATAAATTTTGCTTCTGCTAATCCTCTTCGGAAAATGAAAAACATGGCCTTTAAAGGTTGTTGCTCTGCTCATAGTCTTCCAAGGAATCCATATAGGTACATGTTGGCTTTCTGGAAATTTTGTGTTATTGTAAAAAATGGAGTATCATTTAGAGGGTCTTCGACTTGAATATGGTCGTGTATTGAAAATTTTGGCTCTCTTATGACATGATTTTGGTGTCATTTGATTGCTACGAAATCCAGCTTTCTAATGGCACCGAAACTATCAGGATTGGCCTTGCATTTCCGGAGAAATCCTCAAAAGCATAAAAAAGTTTCGAAAAACCAAACGACCTTTGCCATTGGTACCCACTCCCTGTGACATTACCATTTCTCAGAAAATAGAAATTGGACTAAAATTTTAGGAATAGGCTGTGAGTGAACAAACTTCCAAATTTAGAGTTGCCTTAACCAAATTTGGTTTAAAAAATCACTCAACAATGTCATATTTTATGCTCATAAAATACTCTTTACTCATGAAAATACGAGCAAGGCAGTATCAGCTTCGTAATTTTGGGGAAGGACCATAAAAGCATAAGAGAACCCTTATAATTTTTCATCTTTCGGGCAATTCGGGGGGGGGGGAGCATAATGCTCCAGATACTCCATCGCAGGTACGGCCCTGAGTAGGAGCAAAGAGCGAACAATAGGGCAAGCAAATTTGGGATGGGATAAGTTGGATATAGAAGAGGATTGAAAGACTTTTATGCTGTGACTATCTTGATGCCTGAAGTCGTTTACCCTTTTCGTCTGGGGTTGACGAGCAGTGGATTTTATCCCTAGGGTGACTAGGGTCTAATAAAAAAAGGTAAGGAAAAAACTAGTTTTTAATGAAAAAGCCAAAAAATGACCTTCAAACAGCCATTCAACTTCTTCTTGTAAAAATTCAACCATAGTTTGTGGCTCATTGTATTCTTTAACTTTTGTACTTTCTGGATTGTTTGCTTCCGTCAGTAGCGGTGCCAAAATGGGTTCCTTTCTCAAATTTTCTATACATTCACTTGTATGTGTTCCCAAAAGCTAAAGCTTCTTTTTAAACAAAATTCAACTCCATTATTACCTGCACACCGCCCATCTTGTACAACTTCATTTTTGCTTTGCAAGAAAATCTTGATTCATTTTCACAATTCCATATGGAAAATGGTGTAGAAAATTTGGGTTCGTAAGATGTAAGGAAGGAATAAAAGTGTCCATTAAAAGCTTGATATTCAACATCGGAGGTCTTGTTTTTCCATTCGAGATGTTTGGGTAGTTTGATAATTTTGTCTTTGGAAAGTAGGCGGAAGTCGATCTCGGTTTTGGCTGTTGACTCTAAAAATGGCCCATTTTTGAAGGTCACAAAAATCCGTACCCCTGTTACTGCACCTCTGGCTAAGCAGTAAAAAATAGATAATTTGTTGTGAAACTTTTTTTCTCATCAGTTTGGGGAAGGGTACCTTATTTTGATCCACCCTGTGTTATCATTTACCTGGTAACTCTATAACCCCAATTTCTATATCATTGACTTTTGTGTCACCATCTGTTGCCGTCGAAGTCGATGCTATAGGTGCATCCAAATGTGGCGATTCAGAATCCCGTCGCACATCTGCTATAGCCTGCTTTATAGCCTGAACTGGATCAATATCAGACACCAATTTCGTCACTTGAACACAAGTTACTCCAACACATGATTCTTCTGCAAGAGGAGCACTTTCGGAATCAATGGTTGAAAATGGAATTTCTTCTGATTCTTCTTTAACTTGTATCAATCCTTCTAAGGAGGACACTTCATTGACTTGCTTCATTTCTCCTGAAGTAAACATTTCTTGGATTTTCTCAGACCCTTCGGAAGTTGAAGAAATGGCAGGATCTTGAAGCTCTATTGGCCTAGTTTGAATGTTTCTAGCCCTTTCATGATTCTGCTCTGCTATCAGCAGTCTACTGTTTTTGATATCATCTTTATATAAAATTGACGTAACCCCTAGATTTTGATCTTCACTAACTAGACTTCCTCTTCTATTCTTTTCTTGATTTTGTCTCTCTAACACTGCTTTGCTGTGCTCAATATCCGTCTCATGGAGCTTCAATATTAGTTCTTCAAGAGCTTTGTCATCACGATTGTGATTATGAGTGGAGTAGCTTAAAATTTCTTCATCCATAGTATAAACAGAGGCGTTACATTCTTTACTGGGCGCATCAGATTTGAGTTTGGTGCACCTCCATAAGCGATATTTTTGACCTGCTTTGAAGGGAATTCGTTTAAAAATTTGACCTTCGAAGATGAAAAAGATGCCTCGGTTCCAAATTATTTTGAAAGTAAATGGTTGATCGTTGGAGTTGGTGACTAAAAGTGAGGAAAATGTAAGATTTTACGACAACAAAGAGCGTACACAGCGGTTTTTTTTACTAAAATCGAAATTGTGAAAATTAGTCATGCCATTCGACTCAGCTCGCCAAGACGAGTAGAACGAATACCATAACATGGAGTTTTCCAGCCTGAGCCCATGGTCTAAAGTGAACCCGAGCCCATAAACTGCAAATCTGTCACTTTAGCCACTCTGCCATTGACTCGTGCTGGAAAACCCCATGTTATGGTATTCGTTTTACTCGTCTCGTTGAGTCGAATGGCGTGACTCGTTTGTTTAAAAACGGGATTTGTCCGGATTTTTCGGCCCGCCTTCCACGCCACCATGAATGATGAATTTTTGCTTTTGTGAAGTACTTATCTAAATGACTTACTAATTTTAATAATCTCTTCTCTTGTCATCTCATATAATTTTTTAAAAGGTTCTTTATCATCGAATCGAATTTTCCTCCAATAAGGTTCACCTTTTCCTTGTTTCTTTTTTGCTTTTACTGATTTTTCCTTTGTTTTCGATGATTTTGCAACACTTGAGCCGCTGCTCAAACTTTCTCTAATTTCTGGGGCTGGAGTAGAACTTATACTAGATTCAGGAACTGGTTCTTCATCATAACTCATGGGCTCGGATTTAACGTGGATAGGAGTTTTTTCATTGGAAGGAGGATTTTCATGTTCCTAAAAAAGAAGTTGTTTTCTTGGGGGAGGGGTAAAGTATATATACCCTGGGTACTTCTGGTATATTTGCAATATGTGATTGAGTTTTTATATGACGGGCAATTGTAACAACACCTTGAACCAAGACCATATCTTTTTGACAATAAGTACAATAAAAGTGAAGTTTTCCTTTTGATGAGGACTAAAAATTGAAAAAATAACGCAGGTTCGATTCTAGTCTTGTCTCAAAAGTTTATTACATTTTATGATTTTTGGAACAAAATAAGAAAACACAAAATTTTTTGGAATGCACTTGAATTCGAATTTGGACTTTTAATGTGAACCTAATCTACCGAAGGAAAGTACAACACGCTAGCCTCTTGGCTATGAACATTTTACAACCCCTACCTGTATACCCGGATATTGTTCAAAATCCAATTTTTTGCTGCATTCTGAACAAGCACACTTGGAAGAGATTGTTAGGCTTAAATGGTGGTGAGAAGACTCTGGAGCATGAGGTTTCTCGATACTAAACTTTATGCCCTGCTTTTTTTCAATTGAATTTTTCGTCTCGTGCTCTGGGAGAAGCATTTCTTTAGGCTCTTCTTTAATTACTGTTTTTTGAAAAACTATATTGCCTTGAGCAGAGATTTCTTGCATTTCAGCTAGATGTTGAAATTCGTCCAATGGCATGGATTCTATCAAAACTTGGTTGACTTTGTCCAACATTTTGGGGGCTGAAGGAGCTTCTTGAGTTGATATGTCTTGAATTTCATGTTTAATGGAATTATCCGCTTCATTGACTAAAATATATGAGACTTGAAACTGACTCAAAAATTTAGTTATTTCACGCCTAGAGAAAAAACTCTTCATCTATGGTGAAGTGATAAGCGCTCATTTTAAAGTCCATTTCCGCTCCAAATTAAACAAAAGTCCGCTGTCGATAGCCAAGTGGATAGAATCGTTGCCAGCCATCTTTAAGGGGTAGGTTCGATTCCTGGAGGTCTTATCATGACTCGAGATTTCATCATGCAATCTTGAGTTATGATATGTCCTCTGGAGATTGAAACCTCTCCTTAAAGACGGCTGGCGACGATCCTGGCCGAGTTCCTATCCTCAACCGCTTGATTCGTTTTCAACCGTCCGGTTCGTTTGCGATGATGCGGTTCGATTTCAACCGCGTGGTTGAAAACGAACCGGGCGATTGAGGATAGGAACTCAGTCCCTATCCACTTGATCATACACAGCGGACTTTTTTTTATTTGGAACGGAAACGGACTTTACACTATACAAGTGCCGTACCCAGGTTTTTTCATGGGAGTACAAGACCCCGACCCTAGTTGTTAACATTGTTTTGGTCAAAAACATAAGGAGGATCCTTTGGATTTTTTAATACAGTCAACTCTCAATATAACACCCCCTAGCAGAGGGAGTGTTATAAAAACAACACCAAAGATGTGTATAGAACTTGCCTTTGCCAGCTGGTTAGGGCTTCCATGTCGATGTCGCCAGCTTCTTATTGAATTGTTCTGAAGAAAATGAAGTGGCGTCTTTTGAAATTGGACAGCCAACCATCAGATGCTTTGAAATCTGGCATCCCATTCATTTGAGCAGTCACCAAAGCCTTCTCCTCAAAAAGAAGTTTGTTAACTCCATCCCATAAAAAATGCCTACCTTGATCAGATCACCAGGAATTTGAACTTTCTGGCTTCTCGCATTCTTCATCCATGTCAGAACGGCTTCCTCGTAAGCCAGATTTTTAGTTGGTCTCAAGTTGACTCGCTTCGCTTTCACTCCATCATCGATTGCCTATCTTACTTTCTCTCGGTCTCGTGGGATGGTTCCCCTGTCGATTCCAAAGCGCCTAGCTAGTTCGTGCTTGCTAGTTGTGTTCGATAATTTCCATCTTTACCTCCATCATGATAGATTTCCTCTGAGTAGGCGTGTTCACAAATAGCTTTCGACAATGTGGAACTAAAAAATTTTTTAAAGGCTGAAAAGGTATACAAAATTTTAAGAAAATTTGAAAAAAATGCACGAAATCAGTTGTCTGGGGATTCGAACTTTGCAAATTCGAAATACTTTTCACCCTCACGCGTTTTTCGAAATTTGCATGATGAGTTTCCTGATTTTTAATAATCGTTTCAATAACATGGAGAAAAAATAGCAGAAAACATTTTTTACGTTGTTGTTTCGGAACTGCAAATTTTGAATCTCCAAACAATCGAAATTCGCATAAATAACGAAACAAATTCGAAATTTTCGAAGAGAGATATGGAGAGGGGGTATTATATCGAGAGTTGACTATACTTTTTTGGCCCTTGGGGAGGGGGTACATGTATCTCCTATACCCCCTTCGTTACATCCCTGCCCTATACTCTGATATAAAACTACTTTATTTTGTCATTATCTGTTCAAACTCACCTTCATTCATTAAATTTGATGCCATATCAACTCCTTGAGCCTCTACTTCGGTTTTAAAATCATCCTCTTTTTCTTCATCTTGCTCATTTTCAGGCTCTTTTTCACTTTCCTCTTTATTTTTAACTACACTTTCATACGATTTGTTATTTTCTGATTTATCAGCCTTTTTCCGTTTTCGGCGTATCTAAAATATTTCAACAATTTTAACATTTGCACAAATTGAATATCTACCCCAAATCTTGCAGTACTTTTCCTCTTTTTCTTATTCGACTGGGGTGTTGTTAGTTTCTTGGTAGGTGAGCTCGAACTAGAATTGTGTAATTTCAAATATGATTTAATAATATCTTGTGCTAGGGCCAAATTTTCTTCCGGCTCCCAAGTATTGTCGGATTCCGGGTAGCCTTTCCATGAAACCTAAAAGATTTGTCACGCTGAGTTCAAGAATGTGAGGTTTTACAAAAAATTGTCGACGTCCATTTCGGCTGACTTTCATATCAAGAATGCGCTCGACTTCAAAATATTCTTCTCCTCCTTCTTCATCGCTACTTCTTTCATAAGCATGGGAAGTTGATGCCTTATTTTGGCTTAATTCTGATTTCCTTTTTTGTACATCTTTTGCTATAACTCCAGCTCGCTGGCTTTCAGATCTCATCTAAAGTTTGAAAATTGATTTTTGGGAAAAAATTTGAAAAAATTGATTAAAATAAAAAAATTTTACCTAAATTTATAAATCAGCTATAAAACACAATTCGATCTTTTAAAATCACTATCTAAAACATCTGAAAAAATTTCTAGGCCGTATACAAATAATAATATTTCTGTGATATATTTGGCATATTACCATATAAAGTTTTCGTTTTATTACATAAATTTATTTGAACTTATAACAGTGAAAATATATTAAAGGGGGGGGAGACATTTATTCACTAAAATCCAGATTTTTTTTAAAAACTAAGTTTTATGGTGTATACAGGGTAAAAAATAGCTGAAAAATTGATTCCGTGCACTCCCAAATTGCGAAAAC